>PGTU02012899.1:0-18680 GCA_002896215.2 Cicer echinospermum | reverse complement strand
GGGACGGAAAAATGACTAAATGTTTCATTCCAAGGATACAAATGAATTTTATCGGTTCATCGGAATGGTTAAAAACCCTAATTGGACCAGAATAAGCCTAAGGACGAAAATGACCTAAATGTTCGCCAATATACAAATGAACATAGGGAGGCACAAAATTGGTTTTAAAAAACCCTAATGCCCACCAAGAATAGGCCTAGCGAGGACGAAAATGACCTATTGTTCATCCACATAAACAAATGACTTATTTGGTGCACAAGTGGTTTAAAACCCTAATTGGACAAGAAATTAAGCCTTAGGAGGACGAAATGACCTAAATGTTCCCCAATGACACAAAACACACCAATTGGATGTACAAGATGGTTAAAAACCCTCAATTGGACAAGAATAAGCCAAGGAGGACGAAATGGACCTAATGTTTTCATCCAATGACACAAATGAACTTATTGGGTATGCACAAGATTGGTTAAAAACCCTAATTGCACAAGGATAAGCCTAGCGAGGACGAAAATACCCTAAAATGTTCATCCAATTACACATGAACTATTGGATGCACCAAGATTGGTTTAAAACCCCTATTGAAAAGAATGGCCTAGGAGGACGAAAATGACCTTAAATGTCATCCAATGACACAAATGACTTATGGATGCCAAGTTGGTAAAAACCCTAATTGACAAGAATAAGCCTAAGTAGGACGAAAAATGACCTAATGTTCGTCCAATTACACCAAATGAATTATTGGATGCAAAAGAGTAGTTAAAACCCTATTGGGACAAGATAAAGCCTAGGGAGGACGGAAAATGACCCTAAATTTCATCCATTACAAAATGAACTATTGGATGCCACAAGATTGGTATAAAACACTAATTTGGAAAAGAATAAAGCCTAGGGAGGCGAAAATACCTAAATGTTCATCCCAATTAACACAAATGAACTTTTTGGATGCACAGATTGGTTAAAACACTAATGGACAGAGTAAAAGCCAAGGGAGGACGAAATGACCCTTAAGTTCATCCTTACAACAATGAAACTTATTGTATGCACAAGATTGAGTTAAAACACTAAGGACCAGAATAAGCCTAGGGAGGACGAAAAATGACCCTAAATGTTCATCCAATTACACAAATGAATTATGGATGGCACCAAGATTAGTTATTTAAACCCTAATGGGACAAGAATACTAGGGAGGACGAAAATGACCTAAATGTTCATCAATTCAGACAAATGAACTTATTGGATGCAACAGATTTGGTTAAAACCCTAAATTGGACAAGAATAAGCCTAGAGAGACGAAAATCTGAAAGTTATCCAATTATTTTTTTTTTCACAAATGAACTTATTGGATGCACAAGATAGTATAAACCCTTAATACACAAGAAAAGCCTAGGAGGACGAAAATGACCTAAATGTTCATTCCATTACACAATGAACTTATTGGATGCACAAGATTGAGATTAAAAACGTTAATTGGACAAGAATAAGCAAGGGAGGACGAAAATGACCTAAATGTTCATCCATGACACAAATGAACTTAATGGTGCACAAGTTGGTTAAAAACCCTAATTGACAAGAATAAGCCATGGAGGACGAAAATGACCTAAATGTTCATCCAAGACACAATGAATTTATGGATTCATCGGATTGGCTTTAAAACCCTAATTGGACAAGAATAGCCAAGGAGGACGAAAATGACCAAATTTTCATTCAATGACACAAACACACCAATTGGATGCAAAAGATGGTTAAAACCTATTGGACAGAATAAGCCAGGCGAGGACGAAAAATGACCTAAATGTTTCATTCCAATGACACAAATGAAACTTATGGATGCACAAGATTGGTTAAACCTAATTGCCACAAGAATAAGCCTAGCGAGGCGAAAATGACCTAAATGTTCATCCAATTACCAAATGAACTTATGGATGCACAAATTGGTTAACCCCTAATTGGGAAAGGAATAGCTAGGAGGAACGGAAAATGACCTAAATGTTCATCCCAATTGACACAAGATGAAAACTTATGGGATGCACAAGATTGTTAATAAACCCTATTGCACAAGAATAGGGCCTAAGGGAGGACGAAAATGACCTAAATGTCGTCCAATTACACAATGATTATTGGATGCAAAAAGGAGAGTTAAAAGACCCTAATTGGACAAGAATAAGCCTAGGGGAGACGAAAATGACCTAAATGTTCATCCAATTACACAAAAATGAATTATTGGATGCCACAAGATTGGTTAAAAACACTAATTTGGAAAAGAAAAGCCTAGGGAGGACGAAAATGACCTAAAATGTTCATCCAATTAGACAAATATTGAACTTTTGGATGCACAAGATCTGGTTAAAAACCCAATTGGACAAGAATAAGCCTAGAGAGACGAAAAATATCTGAAAATGTTATCCAATTACAACAATTGAACTTATTGGATGCAACAGATTATTTTAAACCCCTAATTACACAAGAATAAAGCAGGGAGGACGAAAATGACCCTAAATGTTCCATCCAATTACACAAATGAACTTTTTTGGATGCACAAGAGTTAAAACACTAATTGGACAAAAGAATAAGCCTAGGAGAGGACGAAAATGCCTAAATGTTCATCCAATTACCACAAATGACTTATTGGATGGCCACAAGATTGGTTAAAACCCCTATTGAAAAAGTAGGCTCAGGAGGACGAAAATGACCTAAATGTTCATTCCAAATGACACAAATGGAACTTATGGGATGACAAGATTTGGATTAAAAAACCCTAATTGCACAAGAATAAGCCTAAGGAGGACGAAATGACCTAAATTGTTCGCCAATACACAAATGAATTATGGATGCAAAAAGAGTAGTTAAAAACCTAATGACATGATACCTAGGGAGGACGAAAATGACCTAAATGTATCCAATTACACAAATGACTTAGGATGCACAATTGGTTTAAAAACACTAATTTGGAAAAGAAAGCCTAGGGAGGACGAAAATGACCTAAAGTTCATCCAATTACAACAAATGAACTTTTTGGATCACAAGATTGGTTAAAAACACTAATGGACAAGAATAAGCCTAGGAGGACGAAAATGACCTAAATTTCATCCCAATACACAAAGGAACTTATTGGATGCAACAAGATGGGTTAAAAACACTAATTGGACAAGTAAGCCTAGGAGACGAAAATGACCTAATGTTCATCCAATTACACAAAAATGAACTTATTGAGCCAAGATTGTTAAAACCCTAATTGGACAAAAAAGCCTAGGGAGGAGAAAATGACCTAAATGTTCATCCAATAGACAAATGACTTATTGGATGCACAAGATTGGTTAAAAACCTAACTTGGACAAGAATAAGCCTAGAAGAGACGAAAATATCTGATGTTTAAATCCAATTACACAAATGAACTTATTGGAGCACAAGATTTAGTTATAAACCTAATTACACAAGAATAAGCCTAGGAGACGAAAATGACCTAAAATGTTCTCCAAACACAAATGAACTTATTGGATGCACAAGATTGGTAAAAACCGTTAATTGGGACAAAAATAAGCCCAAAAGGGAGACGGAAAATGACCCTAAATGTTCATCCAATGCACAAATAACTTATTGGATGCACAAGATTGGTTAAAAACCTAATTGGACAAGGAATAAGCCATGGGAGGACGAAAATGACCTAAAGTTCACCAGGACAACAAATGAATTATGGAATTCATCGGATTTGCTTAAAACCCTAATTGACAAGAATAAGCCTAAGGAGGACGAAATGACCTAATTTCATCCAATGACACCAAAACACACCAATTGGATGCACAGA
Organism: Cicer echinospermum; assembly: GCA_002896215.2. NCBI lineage: Eukaryota > Viridiplantae > Streptophyta > Magnoliopsida > Fabales > Fabaceae > Cicer > Cicer echinospermum. Next base: position 14,878 of record PGTU02012899.1, on the reverse strand, counting down.
TTGGTTTAAAAACCTATGGACAAGAATAAGCCAGGGAGGAAGAAAATGACCTAAATGTTCATCCAATACACAAAATGAACTATTGGGATGCACCCGGATTGGTTTAAAAACCCTAATTGCACAAGAATAAGCCTAGCGAGGACGAAAATTGACCTTATGTTCATCCCAATTACACAAATGAACTTATTGGATGCACAGGGGGGGGATTTTGGTTTAAAACCCCTAATGGAAAGGATAGGCCTAGGGGACGGGAAAATGACCTTAAATGTTCATCCAATGACACAAAGACTTATGGGGATGCACAGATTGGTTAAAAACCCTATTGACAAGGAATAAGGCCTAAGGAGGACGAAATGACCTAAATGTTCGTCCATACCACAATGAATTATTGGATGCAAAAAGAGTAGTTAAAAACCCTAATGGACAAGAATAAGGCCTAGGGAGGACGAAAATGACCAAATGTTCATCCATTACACAAATGAACTTATTGGATGCACAAGATTGTTTAAAAAACCACTAATTGGAAAGAAAAGCCTAGAGGACGAAAATGACCTAATGTTCATTCCAATTAGACAAAAAGAACTTATGGATGCACAAGATTGGTTAAAACCCTAATTGGACAAGAATAAAGCTGAGGGACGAAAAATCTGAAATTGTTAATCCAATTACCACAAAATGAACTTATTGGATGCAACAAGATTAGTTATAAACACTAATTACACAAGAAATAAGCCTAGGGAGGACGAAAAAGACCTAAATGTTCATCCAAAATACACAAATGAACCTTTTTGGATGCACAGATTGGTTAAAAACACTTAATGGACAGAATAAGCCTAGGAGACGAAAATAACCTAATGTTATCCAATTTACACAATGAAACTTTTGTGCACGATTGTTAAAAACACTAATTTGGACAAGGAATAAGCCTAGGGAGGACGAAAAATGACCTAAATGTCATCCAATTTACACAAATGAACCTTATTGATGCCACAAGATAGTTATAAACCCTAATTGGACAGAATAAGCTAGGGGACGAAAATGAACCTAAATGTCATCCAATTAGACAATGAACTTATTGGATGCCAAGATTGGTAAAAAACCCCAATTGGACAGGAATAAGCCAGAGAGACGAAATATCTGAAATGTTAACCAATTACCACAAGATGAACTTATTGGATCCAAGATTAGTTATAACCCTATTACACAAGAATAAGCCTAGGGAGACGAAAATCGACTAATTCATCCAATTACAACAATTGAACTTAGGATGCACCCAGATGGTTAAAAAACCGTAATTGGAACAAGATAAGCCAGGAGGACGAAATGACTAAAGTTCATTCCAATGACACCAATGAACTATTGGATGCACAAGATTGGTTAAACCCTAATGGACAAGATAAGGCCATGGAGAGGACGAAATGCCTTAAAATGTTCATCCAAGGACAACAAATTGATTTATGGGATTCTCGGATTGGTTAAAAACCCTAATTTGGACAGAATAAGGGCCTAGAGGACGAAATGACCTAAATTTTTCATCCAATGGAACACAAACACCAATTGGATGCACAAGATTGGTTAAAAAACCCTATTGGACAAGATAAGCAAGGGAGGACGAAAATGACCTAAATGTTCATTCCAATGACACAATTGAACTTATGGGATTTGCACAAGATTGGTTAAAACCCTTAATTGCACAGAATAAGCCTTAGCGAGGACGAAAATGACTAAATGTTCACTCCGATTACACAAATGAACTTATGGATTGCACAAGATTGGTTAAAACCCCTAATTGGAAAGATAGGCCTCAGGAGGACGAAAATGACCTAAATGTCATCCAATGACACAAATTGAACTTATGGGATGCACAAGATTGGATTAAAACCCTATTGCACAAGAATAAGCCTAAGGAGGACGAAAGACCTAAATGTTCGTTCCAATTCACAAATGAATCTATTGGATGGCAAAGAGTAGTTAAAAAACCCTAATTGGACAAGGAATAAGCCTAGGAGGACGAAAATGACCTAAATGTTCATCCAAATTACACAAATGACTTATGGATGCACAAGATTGTAAAAACACTAATTGGAAAAGATTAAGCCTAGGGAGGACGGAAATGACCTAAATGTTCATCCAATTAGACAAATGAACTTATTGGATGCCCAAGATCTGGTTTAAAAACCCTTAAAATGACAAGAATAAGCCTAGACAGGACGAAATATCTGAAATGTAATCCAATTACACAAATGAAACTTATTGGATGCACAAGATTGTTAAAACCCTAATTACACAAGCAAAGAATAAGGCCTAGGAGGACGAAAATGACCTAAAGTTTCATCAATTACACAAATGAACTTATTGGATGGCAAAGATTGGTTAAAACCGTAATTGGACAAGAATAAGCCAAGGAGGACGAAAATGACTAAATGTTCCATCCAATGGACACCAATGAACTTATTGGATGCACCAAGATTGGTTAAAACCCTATTGGACAGAATAAGCCATGGAAGGACGAAAAATGGACCTAAATGTTCATCCAAGGAACAAATGGAATAATGGGATCTCGGATTGGTTAAAAACCCTTAATGACAAGAATAAGCTAAGGAGGACGAAAAGACTAAATTTTTCATTCCAATGACACAACACACCAATTGGATGCACAAGTTGTTAAAACCCTAATTGGACAAGAATAAGCCAAGGGAGGACGTAGTGCCTTAAATGTTCACAATTGACACAAAGGAACTTATGGGATGCACAAGATTGGTTAAAAACCTAATTGCACAAGAAAATAGCCTAGCGAGGACAAAAGACCTAAATGTTCATCCAATTACACAAATGAACTTATTGGATGCACAAGATTGGTTTAAACCCCTAATTGGAAAAGGATAGGCTAGGGAGGACGAAATGACCTAAATGTTCATCCAATGACACAAATGAACTATATGGGATGCACAGATTGGTTAAAACCTAATGTGGCACAAGAAACAGCCTAAGGAGGACGAAAATGACCAAATGTTCGATCCAATACACACAAATGACTATTGGGATGCAACAAGGAGTGTTAAAACCATAATTGGAACAAGAAAGCCTAGGAGGAGAAAAAGCCTAAATTGTTTCATCCAATGAAACAATGAACTTATTGGGTGCACAAGATTGGTTAAAACACTAATTTGGGACAAGAATAAGCATAGGGAGGACGAAATGACACTAAAGTGTTCAGTCCAATTATACAAAGTGGAACTTATTGGTGCACAAAGATTGTTAAAAACCTATCGGGGACAAAATAATGGCCTAGGAGAGGACGAAAATACACCTGAAATGTTCATCAAACTTAACAAATGGAACTTATTGGATGACACAAGCATTGGTTTAAAACCCATAATTACACAAGATAAGAAGGGCCTAGGGAGGACGAAAATGACCTAATGTTCTGCCAATTGACACAAAATGCAACTTTGGATGCACAAGTTGGTTAAAAACACTATTGGGACAAACGAATAAGCTGGGAGACGAAAATGACTAAATGTTATCCATTAACACAAATGCACTTATTGGATGCACAAGATTTGTTAAAGAACCCTAATTGAACAAGAATAAGCCTGAGGAGGACGAAAATGACTAAATTGTTCATTCAATTACACAAATAACTTATTGGATGCACAAGATTAGTTTTATAAACCTAATTGGACAAGAATAAGCCTAGGGAGGACGAAAAGACCTAAATGTTCATCCAATCTAACAAATGAACTTATTGGGATGACACCCTAATTGGTTTAAAAACCTATTGGACAAGGAATACAGCCTAGGAGGAAGAAAATATCTGAAATTAATCCATTACACAATAAACTTATTGGATGCACCAAGATTAGTTATAAACCCTATTACAACAATAGAATAGGGAGGACGAAAATGACCTAAATGTTCATCACAATTACACAAATGAACTTATTGGATGCACAAAGATTGGTTAAAAACTAATTGGACAGAAAGCCAAGGGAGGACGAAAACCTTAAGATGTTCATCCAATGACACAAATGAACTTATTGGATGCACAAGTTGTTAAAACCCTAATTGGACAAATAAGCCATGGGAGGACGAAATGACCTAAATGTTCATCCAAGGCAACACAAATGAATTATGTGGATCACGATTGGTTAAAAAGACCCTAATTGGACAAGATAAGGCCTAGGAGGACGAAAATGACCTAAATTTTCATCCAATGCACAAACACACAATTGGATGCACAGATTGATATAAACCCTAATTGGCAAGGAATAAGCCAAAGGCGGAGGACGGAAATGACCTAATGTTTCATCCAATGACAACAAATGAACTTATGGGATGCACAAGATTGGTTAAAAACCCTTATTGACAAGAATAAGCCTAGCAGAGGACGAACAATACCTCAATCATCCAATACACAAATAACTTTTTGGATGCACCAAGATTGTTAAAAACCCCATATTGGACAAGATAAGCTAGGAGGACGAAAATGACCTAAATGTTCATCCAATACACAAATGAACTTATTGGATGCAACAAGATTGGTTAAAACCCTATTGACAAGATAAGCCTAAGGAGGACGAAATGACCTAATGTTCTCCAATTACACAATTGAATTATTGGATGCAAAAGAGAGTTAAAACCCTAATTACACAGAATAAGCCTTAGGGGGACGAAAATGACTAAATGTTTCATCCATTACACAAATGAACTTATTGGATGCACCAGATTGGTTAAAACACTAATTGGAAAGAATAAGCCTAGGAGACGAAAATGACCTAATGTTTCATCCAATAGAACAAATGAACTTCATTGGTATGCACAAGATTGGTTTAAAAACCTAATTGGACAAGAATAAGCCTGAGAGGACGAAAATCGACTGAAATGTTATCCAATTACACAAATGGAACTTATTGGATGCCAAGATTAGTTATAAACCCTAATTCACAGAAAAGAATAAGCCTAGGGAGGCGAAAATGACCTAAATGTTCATCCAATACACAATGAACTTATGGGATGCACAAGATTGTTAAAAAACCTAATTGGACAAGAATAAGCCAAGGGAGGACGAAATGACCTAAATGTTCATCCAAGCACCAAATGAACTTATGGATGCCACAGATTGGTTTAAAACCCTAATTGGACAAGAATAAGCCAGGAGGAACGAAAATACCTAAAGTTCATCCAATGACACAATATGAATTTATGGGATTCATGATGTTTAAAACCCTTAATTGACAAGAATAAGCCAAGGAGGACGAAAATGACCTAATGTTCTCCAATGACCACAAACACACTCAATTGATGCACAAGATTGGTTTAAATCCCTAATTGACAAGAATAAGCAGGCGAGGACGGAAATGACCTAAATGTTCATCCAATTACACAAATGACATTGGATGCAACAAGATTGGTTAAAAACCCTAATTGAAAAGAATAAGCCTGTCGAGGACGGGAAAACCTAAATGTTCATCCAATGACACAAATGAACTTATTGATGCACAAGATATGTTTAAAACCCTAATTGGAAAAGGATAGCCTAGGAGGACGAAAATGACCTAAAATGAGTTCGATCAATTACACAAATGAACTTATTGGATGCAAAGATAGTTTTAAAAACCCTAAAATTGGCCACAGAATAAGCCTAGGGAGGCCGAAAACATGACCTAATGTTCGTCTCAATTTACAACAAATGAATTATTGATGCACAACAAAGAGTTAAAAACCCTAATCTGACAGAGAATAAGCCATTAGGGAGGACGAAATGACCTAATGTCAAATGCCAATTGACACATAGATTGGAACATAATGGGAGGCATCAATAAATTGGTTAAAAACCCTAATTGCAAAGATAAGCCTAGGCGAGGACGGAAAATGACCTAATATGTTCATCCCAATTACACAAATGAACTTATTGGATGCACAAGATTAGGTTAAAAAACCCTAATTGGACAAAGAATAGCCATAGGAGGACGAAAATTGACCTAATGTTCATCCAATGACACAACAACAATTGGATTACAAGATTGGTATAAAAACCCTAATTGGACAAGAATAAGCCAAGGAGACGAAAATGAGCCTAAATGTTCATCCTAATGCAACAAATGAACTTATGGGATGCAACAAGATTCGTTTAAAAACCCTAATTGGACAAGAATAAGCCTAGGAGGACGGAAAATGACCTAAATGTTCATCCAATGACACAAATGAACTTATTGGATGCACAAGATTGGTTAAAACCTAATTGGAGAAGAATAAGGCAGGGAGGACCAAAAGACTAAATGTCATCCATGACACAAATAATTGGATGCACAAGATTGTTAAAATCTAATTGACAAGATAACCAAGCTGAGGACGAAATGACCTAATGTTCATCCAATGACACAAATGAACTATGGGATGCCCAAGATTGGTTTAAAAACCCTAATTGGGACAAGAATAAGCCTTAGGAGTACGAAAACTATCCAAATGCTAATCCAATTACAACAAGATGAACTTATTGATGCACAAATTAGTTAAAACCTTAAATTGGACAGAAGATAAGTCATAGGAGGACGGTAAAATGACCTAAATGTTCGTCCAAGCTTCACAAATGAATATTGATGCACAAGATTAGTTAAAAACACTGATTGGACAACAATTTGCTAGGAGGACGAAAATGACTTAAAGTTCATCAAATTACACAAATGAACTTATTGGATGCACAAGAATTGGTTAAAAACCTTAATTAGAACAAGAATAAGACCTAGGTGAGGACGAAATCGACCTAAATGTTTCGATCCAAATGACACAATCACACCAATTGGAATGCACAAGTTGGTTTAAAACCCTAATTGGACAACAATAAGCCTAGGGAGGACGAAAACGACCTAAAATGTTTCATCCGAATGACACAATACACAGCCAATTGGAATCACACATTGTTAAAAACCCTAACTTGCAACAAGAATTAAGCCTAGGGGGACGAAAATACCCTAATTTCATCCAATTACACAAATGAACTTATTGGATGCACAATGATTAGTTATAAAACCCTAATTGGACAAGGAATAAGCCTAGGGAGCGAAAATGACCTAAAATATTCATCCAATGTACAAAAATGACCTAAAATGATTCCAACAACACACAAAGAACTATTATCGGATGCACAAGATTGGTTAAAAACCCTAATTGGACAAGAATAAGCCTAGGGAGGACGAAAATATCCGAAATGTTGAATCCAATTACACACAATGAACTTATTGGATGCACAAGATTAGTTATAAACCCTAATTACACAAGAATAAGCTAGCGAGGACGAAAAATAGACCTAATGTTCATCCAATTACACAAATGAACTTATTGGATGCACAAGATTGGTTAAACCCTAATTGACAAGAATAAGCCAACGGAGTTACGGAAATGACCTAAATGTTCATCCAATGACACAAATGACTATATGGGATGCACAAGATTGTTAAAAAACGCTTAATTACAAAAAGAATAAGCCTAGGAGGGGCGAAGAAATGACCTAAATGTTCATCCAACTACACAAATGAACTTATGGATGCACAAGATTAGTTTAATAAACCCTAATTGGACAAGAATAAGCCTAGGGAGACGAAAATGACCTTAAATGTTCATCCAATTACAAATGAACTTATTGGATGCACAAATTAGTTATAAACCCTAAATTGGACAAGAATAAGTCTAGGGAGGACGAAATGACCTAATGTTTCATCCAATTACACAAATGAACTTATTGGATGCACAAGATTGTTAAAAACCCTAATTGGACCAGAATAAGCTAGGGAGGACGAAAATGACCTAAATGTTCATCCAATGACACAAATGAACTTATTGGATGCACAAGATTGGTTAAAAACCCTAATTGGACAAGAATATGCCAAGGGAGGACGAAAATGACCTAAATGTTTATCCAAGGACACAAATGAACTTATGGATTCATCGATTGCGTTAAAAACCCTAATTGGACAAGAATAAGCCTAGGGGAACGAAAAGTGACCTAAATGTTCATCCAATGACACAAAGTGATATATGGGATGCCCAAGATTGGTTAAAAACCCTAATTTAGACAAAGAATAAGCCTAGGAGGATGAAAATGACCTAAAGTTCGTCCAATGACACAAACACACCAATTGGATGCACAAAGTTTGGTTAAAAATCCTAATTGCACAAAAGAATTGCGCGAGGACGAAAATGACCTATATGTTCATCCAATTACACAAATGAACTTATTGGATGCACAAGATTGGTTAAACCCTCAATTGGAAAAGAATAGGCCTAGGGAGGATGAAAAAGACCTTAAATGTTCATCCAAGACAACAAATGAACTTATTGGATCACAAGATTGGTACAAACCCTAATTGGACAAGAATAAGCACTAGGGAGGACGAAAATGAACTAAATTTCGTCCAATTATACAAAATGAACTTATTGGATGCACAAGATTAGTTAAAACCTGAATCGGACACAATTTGCCTAGGAGGACGAAAATGACCTAAATGTTCATCAATTACACAAATGAACTATTGGATGCACAACATTGGTTAAAAACCCTAATTAGACAGAATAAGCTAGGAGAGGACGAAAATGACCTAAATGCTTCGTCCAATGCACAAACAGCACCAATTGATGCACAAGTTTGGTAAAAACCCTAATGGACAACAATAAGCCTAGGAGGATCGAAAATGACCTAAATGTTCATCCAATGACACAAACACACCAATTGGATGCACAAGTGTTAAAAACCCTAAATTGCACAAGATAGCCTAGGGAGGACGAAAATGACCTAAATGTTCATTCCAATTACAACAAATGAACTATATTGGATGCACAAGATAGTTATAAACCCTAATTGGACCAGAAATAAGCCAAGGGAGGACGAAATGACTAAATGTTCATCCAATGACACAAATGAACTATTGGATGCACAAGATTGGATAAAAACCCTAATTGGACAAAGAATATGATGCCAAGGAGGACGAAAATGACCTAAATGTTCATCCAAGACACAAATGAACTTATGGGATTCCATCGGATTGGTTAAAAACCCCTAATTGGACAAAGAATAAGGCCTAGGGAGGACGAAATGACCTAAATGTTCATCCAATGACACCAAATGAACTTATGGGATGCCCAAGATTGGTTAAAAACCCAATTAGACAAGAATAAGACTAGGGAGGAATGAAATGACCTAATTGTTCGTCCATGACAAAACACCACCAATTGGATGCACAAGTTTGGTTAAAAATCCTAATTGCACAAGAATAAGGCTAGCGAGGACGAAAATGGACCTATATGTTCACAAATGTACACGAAATGAACTTATTGGATGCACAAGATGGTTAAAACCCCTAATTGGAAAAGAATGGGCCTAGGGGAGGGAAAAAAGACCTTAAATGTTCATACCAATGACCACAAATGAAACTTATTGGTTGCACAAGATGGTTAAAAACCCTAATTGGACAAGGAATAAGCATAGGTGAGGACGAAATGAACTAATGTCGTTCCAATTATACAAATGCAACTGATTGATGCACAAGATTAGTTAAAACCCCTGATCGGACACAACCAATTTGACCTAGGGAGGACGAAATGACCTAAATGTTCATCAAATACACAAAATGAACTTATGGATGCACAAGATATGGTTTTAAAAACCCTAATTAGACAAGAATAAGCCTAGGGGAACGAAAATGACCTAAATGTTCGTCCAATGACACAACACACCAATTGGATGCAACAAGTTTGGTTAAAAACTCCTATTGGACAACAATAAGCCTGGGAGGACGAAAAATGACCAACATGTTTCATCCAATGACACAAACACACTAATTCGATGCACAAGATTTGTTAAAAACCCTAATTACACAAGAATAAGCCTGGAGGACGAAAATGACCTAATGTTCATCACAATTACACAAATGAACTTATTGATGAACAAGATTAGTTTATACAACCCTAATTGGGACAAGGAATAAGCCTAGGGAGGACGGACAAATGAGCTAAATGTTCAACCAAATACACAAATGAAACTTATTGGATGCACAAGATTGGTTAAAAACCCTAATTGGACAAGAATAAGCCTAGGAGGACGGAAAATATCCGAAATGTTAATCCAATTACACAAATAAAACTTATTGGATTGCCAAAAGATTAGTTATAAAACTAATTACACAAGAATAAACCTAGGGAGGACGAAAACGACCTAAATGTTCATCCAATACACAAATGAACTTATTGGAGTGCACTAGATTGGTTAAAAACCCTAATTGGACAAGAATAAGCCAAGGAGGACGAAAACGACCTAAAATGATCATCCAATGGACACAATGAACTTATTGGATGCACAAGATTTGTTAAAAACCCTAATTGTGCACAAGAATAAGCCTAGGAGTACGAAAATGACCTAATGTTCATCCAATTATACAAATGAAACTTATTGATGCACAAGATTGGTTCAAAAAACCCTAATTGGACAAGAATAAGCCTAGGAGGAACGAAAATGACCTAAATGTTCATCCAATGGACACACACGAACTTTATTGGATGCACAGGATTGGTTAAAAACCCTAATTGGACGAGAATAAAGCCAACGGAGGACGATAATACCATAATGTTCATCCAATGACACAAATGAAACTTATGGATGCCCAAGATGGTTTAAAAACCCTAATTGGACAGAATAAGCCTAGGAGTACGAAAATATCCGAATGTTAATCCAATTACACAAATGAACTTATTGGATGCACACAGATTAGTTAAAAACCGTAATTGGACAAGAATAAGCATGGGAGGACGAAAATGAACTAAATTTCGTCCAATTACACAAATGAACTTATTTTGGATGCACAACATTAAGTTAAAACCCTGATTGGACAACAATTTGCCTAGGGAGGACGATAATGACCTAAATGTTCATCCAATTACACAAATGAACTTATTGGATGACACAAGATTGGTTTAAAAGCCCTAATTAGACAAGAATAAGCCTAGGGAGGATGGAAAATGACCTAAATGTTCGTCACATGACACAAACACACCAATTGCGATTGCAACAAGTTTGTTAAAAACCCTAATTTGGACAAAATAAGCCTAGGGTGACGAAAATGACCTAAAGTTCATCCAATGACAAAAACACACCAATCGGATGCACGAAGATTGGTTAAAACCCTAATATGCACAAAATAAGCCTAGGAGGACGAAAATCGACCTAAATGTTCATTCACGAAACACAAATGAACTTATTGGATGCACAAGATATTATAAACCCTAATGGACAAGAATAAGCCTAGGGATGGACGAAATGACCCAATTACCACAAAGAACTTATTGGATGCACTAAGATTAGTTTATAAACCCTAATTGGAACAAGAATACAGCCTAGGGAGGACGAAAATGACCTAAATGTTCATCCCAGTTACACAAATGACACTTAATTGGTGATGCACAAGATTGGTTAAAAACCCTAATTGGATAAGAATAAGCCAAGGGAGTTCGAAAATGACCTAAATGTTCATCCAATGCACTTTCAAGTTCAATGCACTTTGCAGATTTTTCCTGTGAATCCTTTTTCAGTTGTTCACATAAATTTTCAATTTCTTTATGCTCAACATTCATTTGTTCAAGCATTTTCTTTGTGCTTAACAACTGTTTTATGGATTTCACATAGTCATCATGCAGTTCATTGAAAGCTTCTTGTAACTCATCATTTGTTGGATTAGATTGTGAACTAACCTCATTTTCTAATTCTGAATCTGTATCTGCCATGAGACACAAGTTGACTTCTTCTTCATCAGAAGATGTAGAGGATTCATCGTTATCGTTCCATGCAATATAAGCTTTTCTGGTTTTGGTGACTGGTTCCTTGCCTTTTGATTTTGTAGCTCTATTCTTGTTTTGCAATTTGTAGCATTCTGACTTTATGTGACCAGTTTTACCACATTCATAGCATGTAATGGTCTTGTTGTCAGTAGTCTTGGAGCTAGATGGTTTTTTGAATTTGTTGTCTTTCTTCTTCAGAAACTTTTTGAATTTCTTGACAAGCAACCCGATTTCCAGCTCTTCAGATTCACTACTGGATTGATCTGAGCAGCTATCTGATTCAGTTTTCGATTGATGGGCTTGAACCTTTAGGGATAGTCCTTTCTTTTTGCGGCTTTCCATCTCTGATTCGTCCAGTCGATGTAATTCCATCTCATGTTCTCTTAGTTTACCAAACAAAGTTGCAGTAGTCATCTTTGCTAGATCTTTAGATTCTGTTATGGCTGTTATCTTTGGCTGCCACTCTCTGGTTAGACATCTCATTATTTTTCCAATCTGCTGTTCATTATCCACTTGTTTTCCCAATGCATGAAGATTATTCACAATGTGTGTGAATCTGGTTTGCAGATCACTGATGGATTCGTCCCTTTTCATGCTGAATAACTCATATTCGTGCATCAGTGTGTTTACACGAGCTCTCTTCACGTATGTGGTTCCTTCATGTGTTTCTTGAAGAATGTCCCACATTTCTTTTGCTGACTTGCAGTTTGACACTCTAAAAAATTCTTCTGCACAAAGAGCAGATGTTATAATGTTCTTAGCCTTTGCATTATAACCTACCTTTTTCTTGTCATCATCTGACCAGTCGGCTCTAGGCTTGAGAATCATTGAGTCATTGGTTCCTGCAATCTTGGGAATATATGGACCATTTTCAACAGCGTCAAGGATGTCTATGCCACTGGCTTCCAAGAAGATTAGCATTCTGTGCTTCCAGTACATATAAGCTGTTCCATTGAAAGCTGGAGGTCTTGCTAAAGATGCGCCTTCTCCCAGAAAATCGTTTGAGGCCATAGTGCTTTTATGAGTATTACCTCTCGAAAAGTTAGGCTCTGATACCAATTGTTGGTATATATGACCTCGTAATAAGCGGAATATATCAGAATGTATCAGTTTTTTATGAAATTAAATCAATTTCATACACACAGCGGAAATTAAATTGTGGCATACAAGATTAGCAAGTTTTATTAGATTGATATGAAATTAACCAAGATGCATACAAGTCAAATTAACAGATTAAACAATATTACTTATTACAGAATATGTTTAACATGCATCTAGTTTTAATCACGTATACAGATATAGCAATATAGTAAATCAAAGGAGTTAAGGGTTAGAGAAGATTGCACCAAGAGTTTATACTGGTTCAGTTGTCAACTTGACAACCTACATCCAGTCCTGCAAATCCAAACGGATTTCAGATTTTCTTCTCCAATAGAAAGAATCAATTACAGATTGTCCAGTTTCCTCCCCGAAACCTATCTATCTTAATGATCTCTTTCCTATTGATCACCCTCTGATCCTTGTAGATACTCAGCAACCTATCGCAGAATCAAAGTACAACTCTTTCTTGTTGAGCACTCTCACCCAAGAAAGTAGTCACCAGTTTCTAGCTGGATTTTCTCGCTTTGTTTTTGTTTCAAAGAATTGTTACAAACAGAAAAAAAAGAAAGAACAAAAAGTAGTCTTCAATCTTGGTCAATATGGCTTCTCACAATTCTGGATATTCAAAGATTGTTTATGAGAATCCTTGTCTTTCAAGATCACTTTTCCAGCTATCTTTTTGATTGTTGATAATCCTCCTTTTTTTTCTTTTATCTGAAAAAGTAATCTCAATGGATTAACCAAGTGTTATTGTGTATCAAGAATATTCAATGTATATTTCAGATTGATATCATTATTATCATTTTTTTGTTATAGAAAGACAGATTGAAGACAGTTTATATAGTTTCTGAAAAACACATTAATCAATCGATTTACCAATCGATTTCGTAAAGGATAAACCAGTCTAATCGATTTGCCAATCGATTATCGTGTGTCTTGTTTTTCTTGAATCTTGAAACTATATAACCCAATCGATTTACCAATCGATTCTTTAAACAACATTTTTCAGTGATTATGTTAAGACTGATATGAATCGATTTCGTAATCGATTGCAGATGTTATGTTTAAACCGAAACACATATCAATCGATTTCGTAATCGATTTGTTAAGTCTTCATAATCGATTAACAAATACTTAAAATCGATTTGGTCACACGCTCAGAGTTCACTGGGTTTTCAAAAGGTTTTGTCAATCGATTTGCCAATCGATTGTGTTCGAGTCAGTGACTCAGCTATTTTAATACTAATCGATGTGCCAATCGATTTGTATGTATTTGTCTGAAAACGTTCTTACCTGGGATTTGGTTCAATCGATTTCCCAATCGATTTCGACCAAATTTAACTTGATTGAAATATTACAACATAGATTGTCCAATCGATTTGTATGTCACAGGAAAAGTTATTTTGCAAGTGATTTTTAAGTAATCGATTTGCCAATCGATTACCCTTAAAACTGGGTTTCCACTGTGACTGATCCAATCGATTTCCCAATCGATTTATTTCAATCAGGTTTACTTTGTGAATTGTATAATCGATTTGTCAATCGATTACCCTTAAAACTGGGGTGCTACTGACTTGTGCATTTTCAATTTCTAATTCAGTCAGTCGATTGCCCAATCGATTATACCAACACAAACAGTTGTGTTTTCTTACACCCTTGTTATGAAATCGATTTCCCAATCGATTTCCTTCAGTCAAAAGTCAACTTTTGTTGATTCTTGTGTTTCAAGCAACCTGTTTCAAGTGTGTAGGATTTGATTGTTGTTCCTGAATCTTGCTCAATTCAAATATTAGATTTATCATGTATTGTATGAACATTGTTGAATTATTAATTATGTCAAAATTTGGAATCAAAGGATCAAAATCCAACAAATTGGACAAGAATAAGCCAAGGGAGGACGAAAATGACCTAAATGTCCATCCAAGGACACAAATGAACTTATGGGATTCAT
>PGTU02012893.1:0-13361 GCA_002896215.2 Cicer echinospermum | reverse complement strand
GTCACTCCAAATAGTTTACCTATTGTTGTTGACAATATTCCAAAATGAGATTATTGGCTCTAGGGACCGTGTTTAGAACTATAAAGCCACCTTTGTGAGAGTTTCACTACATAAGCCAATAGACCCTTTCATTATAAGGATGTCCATATAAGCAAAAAACACCTCATATATTCATTCAAAATGTTATATATTCACAACAGACATTCTACATAATTGCATTCATATTTCATGACATTGTTTCTTTTGAAAATAAATTGGCATTTTGCATCAATTTTCAGGATTGTTGAGGAATCATAAGAATCTTAGTCACGTATTAAATTAAAGCAGACAATGGAATCAGAAAAAAGAAAAACTTTACTTTTAAAGTTCAAACAACCTGATTTGAAAAGTTTAAGAGACATCATCAATCAAATGAAAACTATACAACGTGATAGTTTCTTTCTCAAATATGGGAAGATCTTAAATCTCTTGACAGTAAATGTGCAAACGGGGGCCCTCACCGCTTTGGCTCAGTATTAGCGACCTCTCTTAGATGTTTCATCTCTTAAGACTTTCAGTTGGCCCGCGACATTAGAGGAATTTGAGGCGAATAGTGGAGGTACCCCTTAGAGAAAGGAAATCCTTATCGATATAGCTGGGCAACCACCTAGTCTAGATGCAATTTCTGGAAGTGTTGAGAAATCGCATAAGAAGTGTGGCAAGTACAAAAAGAGAGAAAAGGAGCCATGTCATGGTTTCAAGAAAATATCTAGAGCAAAAGTGCACGAATTTAGCCGTAAAAAGAATGGAGTGCTTTATAGACGTTTGGCTCTAATCATTATGGTATTGTTTTATTCCCAAACTTGACATTTTGTTGATTTTGCTGCTATCAATGTGTTCTTATGCTTATTACAACATAAGCAAAAACCCAGTCCCGCGATTCTTGCTGATGTATACACTCTCTACATATGCGACATGAGAAGAAAGGGGAACATTTTGTGTTGTGCTCCAGTGCTGTATATCTGGTTTATGTCTCATATGTTCAAGAAAGGGTATCATATTGGAATTAAAGATAATCGTGAATGGGCTCAAAGTATAGCTAGCCTTACTGGAGATACAATTTCATGGTATCACAGAGAACAAGGGGTGGAGGAAGTAATATGTCAATGCGGAGATTTTCCAAATGTGCCTCTCATGGGAACCAAAGGATGTATTAATTACAATCCGGCGGTAGCTTTGAGACAGCTTGGCTACCCTATGTTGGAAAAACCAGATGATAAGTCATTGGAAGCTTTTATTTTGCACAATACGGGTATAGTAGACCCACCGATGTTGCGAAGGATAAGTCGAGCTTGGGAGAAGATCATCAGAAAAGGAAAAGCACTTGGATGCAGAAGTTGCAGCACAAAAGAACCCTATCAACAATGGGTAAAAAATAGAGTCCAAGAAATTAAGCTGCCTTTCCACAGTACCCCCTCAAATGATCAGGAAATGCCTGAACCCATTCTTGTTGCAAATGAAGAGATAGAAGAACTCTAAAGCAATCATTGCTATAAATCTGAAGAGGAGAAAAAAGAGCTCAAGCAAGTTAGAAAAAAGTCACCCAAGAGAATGAGAACTTACGATCAGAAATCACTTGTAAAAATCAGTTTTATTGAAAGAAGTAACAAGAGCGTTGAAAGTTGAAAAAGAAATAAACTTGACATACAAGATTGTTTGAGAGGTGCAAATGAAGAGTTAGATGTGCGAGCAGAAAAAGAATGCAGCTATTCGAAGAGGCTATATGTGGAAGCAGTTGTGGTCAAAAATCAGCAAGCTCTGAGAAGAAGACTAAAAAGGAGTTTGAGGATTTAAAGAAACAACTTAAAGAATGGTAGCTGAGTATGAGAGTCAAGTAAGGAACGAGAGGCAACACAATGAAGAAATTGAAGAATTACTCTCAAAACATCAAGATGCACTAAAAGCAGAGATGGAAAATTCTAGTGATTAAGAATTACATTGATTATCAAGAAAAGATATATATGACCTAAAAGATGAAACCATATATGGGAGGATCCCTTTCATGGTGTTGCTAGTCAATTGAAGAACCAAGAGATCTATAAAGAGCTTGAAGATAAAGGGAGACACTGGATAAAGATAGCCCTTTTCAAAATTGGCAATGCTAGCTAATCAAGCAGTCTTAAATAATTCCAAAGCATCTAAGAAGAGATTGATGTAGTAATGCATCCCGTTGAATACTCCAGTCAAAGTCTACAAGTTCGTTGAATATTGCAAAAATTTGATAGAAGAATTGAAGGAAGAAGATTGGTTGTCCTATTAGAAGAGAAGATTGAAATCCCATAGTCAATGTAGTTTTTAATTTGAATATATGTACTTTATTTTTCTTATCAATGAAGGATTTTCTATTTTGATTTCCAGTCCTCATATTTTCTTACTAATAATGTTTTGCTATTACCTAAGGCGTATGATTCCACTATCCAACTATCATAATTAACTAATTTATTTCATTTCCATCACATTCATATTTAATACTCATAGAATTTTATTTTCAATTTTATTCTTTAATTTTTAATTTTTTATATAATTTTTTTTTTTATTTAAAAAAAAAAACAGAAAAACGCAAAGGAAAAAAAAAATCACAAGCTGATTCGCCCGAACCCTTATCGAACACCGTGCGAATTCCAGGGGAGATCATGGATGAACTCGAGCAAAACCAAGAGGTGATAAGAGCGGAATGTCAACAACTGAAAGAATAAGTTGATCGAATTCTGGAAGCTATACAGCTTTGGCAAGGAGGAGAAATACAGATGGGATTCCTCCGATTGTAAATGAAGCAACACTCAACTACTCCTTCTCCACCCACCAGGTTTTACCCCGACTAACCAACATTCGCGCACAGCAGCTATGCAATTTCCTATATATGGTCTCCCGCTCTGGTTATACTCCGCCTGTAGTCATCAACCCATAGAAGATAACCAAAACACTCAGCTGTTAATCCCCAAAACTTTAAACCAATACCAATCCCACTCATTTGGCTCTGTTGCACCCCCAAAACACTATACCCAGAAAATATTCCATATAGTGTACCTCAAGTGCCCCATTTTGATGCTAACGGGAATTGCATCAACTCACATTGGGATATACACAATCAAAGGAAAAATTCCATGTCTTGGAAGAGCGGATAAAGCAATTGAGGGGTATAATGTTTATGGCCTAGAAGCTTTCGATATGTGTCTGGTTCCTGATATGTGACTATCCCTCCCAAATTCAAGGTTCCTGGACTTTGAAAAATACAAGGGCAACACATGTCCTAAAAATCATCTAATATGTATTGCAGAAAAATGGCTTCTCATGCTCATAACGACAAGCCTGCTCATTCACTTTTTCCAAGACAGTTTGAGTGGGGCATCGTTTAAGCTTGGTATATGCATCTCGAGCGAAATCGAATTCGTTCATACGGAAAGACTTGGCCGATGCCTTTTTTGAACAATACAGGTACAACATTGACATGCCCCTGATAGGATGCAACTGCAAAATTCATGCGAAAAAGGATAATGAATCTCTCTCAAAGAGTATGCACAACGGTGGAGGGAAATGGCATCACAAGTGGAACCTCCCTTATCTGAAAGAGAAATGGTTGGTATGTTTTATGGATACTCTCCAGTCGCCTTTTTATGATAAGATGATTGGGGAGTATATCATCAAACTTTTCTGATCTGGTCATGATAGGAGAAAGGATAGAAAGTGGATGAGGAGTGGGGAAGATCGTATGTGCAGCAACCGGCATAAAAAGACCTCAACGACATTCACAAAAAAGAAAGAAGGGGACGCTAATGCTGTATGGTAAACCCAGAGTCTACCTATTTTCCACCCATCAATTCTTATCGACCCCCAAACTTCCAGCCCCCAATATCACAACTCCTTACATTCCTTATCCATATGTGGCTGCAACCACAACAAGCTTCATACCTCAATATCACCCTTCAGACCACCTTTTTATCAACCACCACCTACCCCATTTTCCCAACAAAGTCAATGGAACCAAATCCAATCTCAATCACTACAGACCACCTGTCAATCAAAAAAAGACCACCCGTTTTGACCAATTCCTGTCACGTACAGTCAGTTGTTGCCTCACTTACTCCAAAATTCAATGGTAGTCCTGAGGCCAATGAACCTCTAGAACCACCATTTCCGAAATGGTATAATCCAAACGCCAAATGTGAATACCATGCCTGGAGCCGTGGGGCATTCCGTCGAAGACTGTCAAGCCTTAAAAACTAAAGTGCAGAAAATTATCAATTGATAAAATGGCTTACCTTCAAGGAAGATGGTCCCAACGTGGGGAATAATCCTTTGCCGGGTCACGGAGATACCGCTGTCAATCTCATTGAAGAAGAGATGGACCAGTACACAAAAGATGATTATGTATCGACCATAGAGCCAGCATGGAAAAAAATAGATCTTTTTCGAGACCATTGGAAATCCTCTATAGAAAAGAGAATCCTAAGCCAATTCATAGTGGAAAAAATGCAATAATTGTTCAAGCACCAACCTCTTTTCCTTATGAAAATAACAAAGCGGTTCCATGGAGTTATGAAGTCATATCCATTTAGTAAATCATCAATCATGTGGATATCTTTTAAGCCTCAAGGTACTGATATCACCAATATTTCAGGGATTGGCGGGATGACCCGAAGTGGTCGAGTATACACTCCTGAAGAACTTAGGAAAAAGTAAGGTCGTAGAGAAAAAAGGGAAGGATGTTGTGTATCATGCCATAAAAGGATCAGAAACTTGCAAAAAGACAATACCTGAAGAAGAAGCTAATGATTTTTGAAGTTTATCAAGCAAAGTGAGTATAAGGGTGGTAGATCAACTAATCAAACCCTTCTAAGATATCCTGTTCTTTCTTTGTTATTAAACTCTGAAGCACATAGAAGGGCACTGATGAAAGTTTTAAACGAGGCCCATGTTACTCATGATATCACCGTTGACCAGTTGATGGAGTTGTCGGTAATATCACCGCCTGTAACGGGTTGAGTTTTAGTGATGTTGAATTACCAGCTGAAGGGGTGGAGCATAATAAAGCACTACAACATCTCTGTGAAATGTCATGATCATATTCTTGCGCGAGTGCTAGTTGATAATGGTTCATCGTTAAATGTCATGCCAAAATCAACACTATCAAAACTATTTGTTGATGGGGCTTGTTTGAAGCCGAGTGCCTATGGTGGTGAAAGCATTTGACGGGTCCAGAAGACAAGTTATTGGTGAGATTGACCTGCCGATTCAAATCGGACCCCATAACTTTGTGAATAAACTTTTCAAGTGATGGATATTAAGCCGGCGTACAGTTGCCCTTTAGGGAGACGTGGATTCACTGCTGCTGGAGCAGTGACATCCACTCTCCATCAAAGCTAAAAGTTTTATAGTGAACAATAAACTGGTTGATAATATCTGGGGAGAAGATATGATAGTGAGTCATCTATCTTCTACAGGCTACATTGAAGACACAGAGGAAGCCATTGAGACTTCCTTCCAAGCATTAGAATCGCCCACGCTGTCTTTCAATGGGTGAAGGATTTTCGTTTAAAAGAACCAAAATTATCTACCATTCATTGAAGGCTACAAAATTCATGTTTGGAAGAAGGAGTTTTTGTTAAATTCGGGAAATTGATAGAAATACCAGAAAAGAGGATAAGTACGGGTTGGGATATATACCTACCAAAGCTGATCAAGAGAACGCTGTAAAGGAAAAACGAGAAAGCAAGCTAGCTCGTTGGGAAAACCGGGTACCAGATTCACAAAAGATCCCTATTTGTGACATTCGTCAAACCTTTCAAAGTGCTGGAATAATATATGCTGATCAAGTGGCTGTTGTAGAAGAGGACCATGTTGATGATGATACCTCAAGCTAGTGTACCCTTGTCCTCCAAACACCAATCTCAACAATTGAAGATCATCGAGTTTCCCGTGTTTGTTAATTTCGTGTTCAAAGTAATTATGTATTTTTAATCCTTTTGCTCTGCCCAAGGCTATAAGGATAACTAGTTAGGGCATATGTATTTCAATTCCGTACTTATTATCATACAATGCATTTTTTGAATTCTCCAACTGGTTTTGTTTCTTTTCTCTTTTCTCTTTCTTTTGGCAATCCTTATTCATATTTTCTTTTTTCCCTTTTTCTTCTTAGTTTAACAATGCAGAGTCAAAATGAATATGTTGAAAATAGCAGCGCTAGAACCATTTCTTGTAATTTTGAACGTCTGATTTAATCATGCTGATGAGGAGTGAAGACGATTGTGAGCTTCCCCAGAATTAGAAAAGCTTAATTGAACAGGAAGCTAAGAATAATCCGGACCCTATCAAGAACCTGTTGAGGTGATAATTTATAGGGACTGGCATGATAAAAAAGAAGTTAAAATTGGTATGTTCTATGAAAGAAAGTGCGAGAAAAGTTGGTTAAACTTTAATTGATTATGTGGATGTCTTTTGCATGGTCAATATCAGGATATGCCTGGGCTAGATATAAACATAGTTGAACACAAGTACCACTCAAGCCTGAATGTGCTCCCAATTAAACAAAAATTGAGGAGGATGAGGCTGATATGTCACTTAAAATTAGAGAAGAAGTCAAGAAACAATTTGATGCTGGTTTCTTAGCAGTGGCAAAATATCCTCAATGGGTTGCTAATATTGTTCGGTCCCAAAGAAAGATGGAAAGTTCGAATGTGTGTTGATTATCAGGATTTAAATAAAGCTAGTCCCAAAGATGATTTTCCTTTGCCTCACATTGATGTCCTAGTAGATAGCACTGCTCAATACTCTCTTTTCTCCTTCATGGATGGTTTCTCAGGGTATAATCAAAATCAAGATGGCTCCGAAGATATGGAGAAAACTACATTCATTACACAATGGGGACTTTCTGTTATAAAGTGATGCCATTTGGATTGAAGAATGCTGGGGCACCTATCAAAGAGCAATGGTAACTTTGTTTCATGACATGATGCATAAAGAAATAGAGGTTTACGTGGATGATATGATTGAAAATCTCGGACCGAAGAAGAACATGTTATTAACCTTCAAAGTTGTTTGTGCGACTAAGGGAAGTTTCAGACTCCGTTTAAACCCTGCTAAATGCACTTTTGGTGTAAGATCAGGCAAGTTTACTTGGGTTTATTGTTAGTCAAAAAAGGGATAGAAGTGGATCCAGATAAGTAAGAGCAATACAGAAATGCCCGCTCCACGCACGGAAAAAGAAGTTCGTGGCTTTTGGGCAGATTGAATTACATTGCCAGGTTCATATCGCATCTCACCGCTACATGCGAGCCAATTTTCAAGTTGTTGCGCAAAGACCAAAAGGTTGAATGAAATGATAATTGTCAAAAAGCTTTCGAAAAGATTAAGCAGTACTTATAAAACCACCCATCCTAGTGCCTCCTGTTCATGGGAAACCACTTATTATGTACTTAACAGTACTTGACGAGTCAATGGGCTGCGTACTGGTTGGCAGCATGACGAATCTGGTAAGAAAGAACATGCTATTTATTATTTGAGCAAAAGTTCACCAGCTGTGAAACAGGTATTTCACTGCTTGAACGAACATGTTGCGCATTAGATGGGCTGCTCGTCGGTTGAGGCAATACATGTTATGTCATACAACTTGGTTGGTGTCTAAAATGGACCCAATTAAGTACATCTTTGAGAAACCTGCTCTTACTGGAAGGATTTGCCCGTTGGCAGATGTTGCTATCAGAATACGATTTGGTAATACGTTACACAAAAAGCTATTAAAAGGAAGTGCCTAGCAGAGTATTTGGCCGCCAACAACCTGTAGAAGATTATCAAATCATGCAGTGTGAATTCCCCGATGAAGGCATCATGACTTTATTTGAAGAGAAATGGAATCACCTGATAAAGAAAAATGGACGCTGGTGTTTGATGGTGCTTCTAACGCGTTAGGTCATGAATTGGGCAATTTTGATTTTCTCCAGAGAACCAGTTCACTCCATTTACGGCTAGATTGTGGTTTGATCGCACAAATAATATTGCAGAATATGAAGCATGTGTCATGGGCATGTTAAAGCAGCCATTGAGTCAAAGATAAAAGTTTCTTGAGGTATATGGAGATCATCTTTTAGTTATCATCAAACAAAAGGAGAGTGGGAAACTCGAGATTCCAATTGGTTCCGTATCATAATACATATCAAAGAATTGGTAGAAAACTTCGAGCATATCAACTTTTCAAACCATATTCGCTCGAGAAGAAAAAACCATGGCTGATGCTTGGCCACATTATCATCAATGTTCAAATAAGCGTCGGTCAGGATATGCCGGTCATAAAAAATTCAAAACAAAAGGATATAGCCAGCATATGCTTATGCGATAGAAGAAGAGCTTGATGCAAACCATGGTTTTAAATGATATCAAATCCTTGTTAAGAATAGGGAATATCATGCAGGTATTTCATGAGAAGACAAGAGGGTTTTTGAGGAGGTTGTCAATGAACTTCTTCTTAAATGGTGATGTGCTTTATAAGAGGAATCATGATATGGTTCTCCTCAGATGTGTGGATAAAGCAGAGCAGAAAGATCATTCAAGAGGTTCACGAAGGTTTTTTGGAACTCATTGCAAATGGACACGCAATGGCAAGAGAAATCTTGAGAGGCCGGGCTTTACCTGTTGACAATGGAATCTGATTGCTTTAGTTAATGTAAAGAAAATGTCATAAATGCTAAATATATGCTGATACAAGTACAATGTACCGCCCACCTCTTTGAATGTTTTAACATCACCATGGCCGTTTTCAATGTGGTGGGATGGATGTTATTGGACTCATCGAGCCAAAAGCTTCATGGTCATCGGTTTTATCTTGGTAGCTATTGATTACTTCAGCAAATGGGTTGAAGCCGCTTCTTATGCCAAGTGACGAGAAGTGTGGTTGTCAAATTCAATCAAAAAGAGAATTGATTTGTCGATATGGCTTACCAACAAGATAATCACTGTAACGCGACTAATCTGAATTAACAAATGATGAAAGAGTTGTGTGGAATAGTTTCAAAATTCAGCACCATATTCTTCGCCATATCGTCCGAAAATGAATGGAGCCGTAGAAGCAGCAAATAGAGGAATATCAGGAAGATCATACAAAAGATGGTGGAAACTATAGCGGATTGGGCATGAAATGCTTCCTTTGCATATACATGGCTATAGACACTCTATTCGTACCTCAACAGGGCAATCCTTTCGCATTGGTGTATTGGATGGAAGCGGTACTTCCTTGATAGTTGAAATTCCCTCATCAGAGTCTTGATGGACAAAACTGGAAGAGGCGGATGTGGGTTCAATCACGATTTGACCATTAAATCTCATAGAAGAAAAGAATGATAGCTCTATGTCACGGGCAGCTATATCAAGGAAGATTAAAGTCACGAGAAAAAAAGTCCGTCTCGAGAGTTTCAGAAGGGGACTTGGTGTTAAGAAATATTGCCCATAAAAAAAGATTTTCGTGGAAAGTGGACTCCGAATTATGAAGGACCATATGCCTTGTGAAAATAGCTTTTTCTGGAGGAGCTCTAATACTCGCAAAAATGGATGGAGATGACTTTCCACTTCCAGTAAATTCAGATGCAGTCAAAAAATATTATGCTTAAAAAAGGGTGATGAGCTCGCTAGGTTGAAAACCTGAAAAGGCGACCTAGGCAAGAATTAGAGCATCCCGATGGATTGAAAACTCGAAAGAGCAGTCCATGCAAAAGTTAGGGATAAGTGCTTCAGATTGGGGCAATTATTATTCTCGAAAGCTGATTATTAGGATTCCTAAATTACGAGAATGACTAGCGTTTGTTATGTCTCCACCTAAAATTAAACATACTCGTCCCCACATTGTAACCCCTACCTCAATTGTTTTGCTTTTAAACGAATGTACATTTTCCAATATTGTCATTCGATCTTGTACGTTACACTCTTTATATACCAATCCAGTTTCATTATTGAGTGTTCTATTGTTTCAAATTTTGTTTTATAATAATAAATGTTGGAATTTGAAATATGTGAAAAATATAAAAATACTTTAAAATTTTGACACTTGAAATATACACGGAACTCGTTTGATTCTCAAGAGTATATGAGTGTGTGAAGAATAATAAGGAGAGGTAGTCATTTTATACATGGATTTCTGCTTCACTTCGAAAAAGCGGTCATTCCGGTAGAATACGAAGAGTCCATCATGTGGAAAACATATTTGTCTTATTCATCCATTGAGTTTGGGACGAGAAAAAAGCATAGGATCGGGGAATAGAGAAAGAACAAAAATTTATCTATAATGCATGACACATAAACCATACATATTTCTTCATACTCAAATGATCCATGCATCTTCATTAACACTTTACTCAATACATCACACACGCATGAATGTTCATACCTTATCGTTTGAAATTGCAATCATAATCTACCCTCTTTATCAAGATACCAATTTCTACGCATCGGTAAACAAACCGACAGACGCACTTTCATTTCTATAGATTACGCATCGGTATCCGAAGACTATCATTTTTAATTTCTATAGCTACGCATCGGTAAACAATCCGAGTACGATCACTAATTTCTATAGATCTACGCATCTATCGAAGAGGATCTACGCATCAATCCGAAGTAACCAATCGAAGACGATCATTTTTAATTCTATAGATCTAGATCTACGATCAATCTTTCATTTCATCGGTAACCAATCCGAAGATCATTTTTTAACTATAAGATCTAAGCGCATCGGTAAACGGCAATTTTTCTATAGATCTACGCATCTCCGAAGAACGGTACGCCACCAATCCGAGACGATCATTTTTAATTTCTATGATCACGCATCAGGTACCAATCCCGAATCGATTATTTAATTCATTACATCTACGGCATCGTAACCAATCCGAAGACATATCTTTTAATTTTCTATAGATCTAGCGCATCGGTAACCATCCGAAGCACGATCATCTTTATTTCTATAGATTACGCATCAGTAACAATCCGAAGACAATTCGATAGACGATCGAACAATCCTAAGACGATCATTCTATAGATCTAGCATGGGTACCAATCCGAACGATTCACTTTCCATTTCTGTAGATCTACCATCGGTAACCAATCCAAACGATTCATTCCTTAATCTTCTTAGATCTAGATCGGTAACCATCCAAGACGATCCATTTTAATTTCTATGATACTACGCGTCGGTAATCAATCCGAAGCACGTCATTTTCATTTCTATAGATCTATGATCGGCACCTAACTCGAAGACGGATCAACCTTCATTTTGTCGATCTACTGCATCAGGTACCATCGGAAGACGACTTCTGTTCTTGCATATATAAAAATTTGGGTCTTCTCACTTTCGAACACATGTTGTTTAGTTATTGGACAAAATTTAGGTCGTTATCTACTTATCTTTTGCCTGATCACATGAAAACGAATATAATTTTGTTATTCTATTTTCATGTTTTTTCAAGTAAAATGATAATTAATAGGGGCAGCTGTGTACCGTATTTCGTGTTCCATTTGGAAACAAATATTAAAAAGGGAGGATATGTATCTTAAAAAGGAAATAAAAATATTACAATATATTTTTATTATGTATCATCAAATATTACCATTTCATCTGAGATTAGAGTTTTTAAAAACAAATCAATACAAACTAAGAATAAAGCAAAAATACAACTACAATAAAATAAATCAGATCAAGCCATGCTATGTTGACTTTGTTCACTGTCAAACCCTGTATGTTGATGCTGACTGCCATTGATGCACAAGCCATGCCTATTGATACATCTGTTCCTGTTTTAACTAAATAGAGAAATAAAAAGACAACTTTTATAAATCAGCCATTGTACACATTATAGTTAACAAAGAGACAAATTTTTGAGTTTAAAAAAAGATAAACTAAAAGACAAATAAAAGCTCAGCAATGAACAGATCAGAACAAATAAGCTAAAACTATGAAGGCATCAGAGATGCAGAAAAATGCAGATGATGAGCAAAGAAAACGAAACATCAAACAAAGAACTAGAAAGCTCAAACTCAAACAGAGACACAGCCAAGAAAACAACTAATCAGATAAAAAAAACTCTATAAATACATCTGTTTTTTTTACAAAGAAGGGGACATTTTCTTTTGGAGGGGGAGAAATCGGAGATTAATACTGATAAAAAACACATAAAAAGAAAGAGAAGAAGAAGAAACCGAAAGCATCACCGCCGTTTCAACTTCCACCGCGAACCACCGTCTCTGTCTTCATCGGTATCTGAAAAGGCATGTATCTTCTTATTATCTTCATATTTGCTGCCTAGATTGGAAGTTAAAATTTAAAACTAGAAAGATGGAGTTTTTGTTTTAGCTGTGTGAATGTTTGTTTTTTTGGATGAAATCATTTTTTTGTTATGTTAACAAAGCTTTAAAATGAGGTTTTTTCTTGCTCAGCTACGGTTCCCTTTCACGCTATATCTTCAAATATCTTTGCTTTATGCCAACTTGCTTGCCAGGCTGTTTTGATTTAACCTTTGTTTTGATGGCTTGCCAGGGTGTTGGACTCAACACTCCTTTGCTAGCTAGTCACTATAGCTATAGCCTTGCCATTTATATTTTTTATTCCATTTAGTTAATAGAAATTCTACTATAATTTTTATTTAATTCTATTTATTTATTCATTCATTTATTTATTTTAATGAACTAATCTAAAATCGACTTATTTAATAGATGTAACATTTTTATCTCTGAGTTGTTAAAACACAAGTTGTACTACTTGGTGGTTTTGAAACTCAATTTTAAAGTCGAGAATAATAAAATATTTTTTAGAGGATTAAATTAGATGTGACATCTTCTATATTCCTTGAGTTTTAGGACACGAGTTGTACAACTTGATCGTCTTAAAACTCATATTTTAAAGTATTCATCTCAAATCAAACTCTTTTATTTTATTTATTTATTTATTTATTTATTCTATTTTTGTCAAAACTTTTTTTATCACAAAATAATTTTTCTTTAAAACACACTCAACACATCCGTTTGTTTTTTAATCAAGAACTACGTAGCTTTGATTTCTCCATCGCACTGGGAGATACGTAGGAGCAAGATCACATTCTTGTCAAGCACATAAATAAAAATTTCTTCTTTCGTCATTTATTTGTTAAGTACATATTTATTTTAAAATCATATTTTAAGTATAGTAATAATTGTTATTCATATTTAATAATAAAGAAAAATAAATATACTTAAGTTAATATTAATTTTGCACAATTAATTATAGGTAACCGTATTTTAACGGATGTCGTAGGGTGCTAATACCTTCCCTACGCATAATCGACTCCCGAACTCAAAATTTGGTTTCAAAG
>PGTU02012892.1:0-15724 GCA_002896215.2 Cicer echinospermum | reverse complement strand
TCAAAAAACAGCCCCAATTGCAACAAAGACTCCCAAGAATCGTGAACCTTTTCAATCAAAATCGACCATTTCCGCTTTTCTTCATCATCCATCATCCGATTCCGATTTCGTCTTCTTCTTCATGTTGGTCTCTTCCTTTTCATCTGGGTTCTCTTCTTCATCTCTTGGTGTCGTCCTTTGTACTTTCGTTGTTTCTTCTTTTTTCTCTGTTTCGTTTCTTCTTCGTTTGTTCCGTTGTGTTTTTTGGGGAAAAGAATGTCTTGTCATTCATATTCAGTTACAAGCAACAATTCTCATTTGAGAATTAGAAGAAGAGAATATTTGTGTGGACTTGAATCTCCTTTGTGTACTCTTGACGGCTGAAATCCAGGTCGAAATGTTTATGGTTGTGGATTTTATAAGGTTAAACTATTTGTCAAAATTCAGGAAATTTTTTTTTTGTATGTTAACAGATTATAAAAATTTGTTGTTATGTTGTTTATTACAGGTACTTCTTGTTTTGCTGTTATGTTGGTTTCATTATAGGGTAAAAAATCTTGCAATTTTTTTATGTTTTGATGACCAATGAACAAAACGTGCAAAAGAAGTTATAATGTCTTTGATGAAAATGATTGATGAATTCAAGAAGAAAGACAATGTTGACAAAAAATTGTGATGATGAAATGAAGTTGAAGTTGAAACTAAGGAGGGGCTTTCTGGCACTTCATGACTTTTGATCATATTGTTCTTCTGTTATTGTAATGTTGAAGTAATTAAAATGATTGGATTAAGGTGTTTTTGTAATGATGTAATTTAGGGTGTTTATGGTTGAAATTGTAATGTAATTGGTTAATATAATCAAATTTGTAAGGTTGTTATTATGAAATGAAATTATATTATGGTAATTCGATTGTCTATTTTTACATGTTAATAACTCAATTTGATGAATCATGTATAAATACAATTTGGTCAAACAATTTTTCAGTTGTTTTAAATAATCAGAATAATCTGGTCAAATAATTAGAACAATTTTCCAAAAATAATCAAAATAATTTTTCAACAATAATTTTTCAAAATAATTTTTCAAAATAATCTGGGTCCATAATCTGAAGTTAGAATTTTTGATATCCATTCCGCTCATTACATACTACATGCATTACAAAATAATCGTTCCATAACTTAGGTCCAAAAAGAGTCATACTAATGCATTACAAAATAAAATTGTTCCTTCACAAGTAACCAAAATAAAAATACATATTCATAGTAACCAAATTATATAGGTCCAAGTATCATTACATATTCATAATAACCAAAATAAAAATCACAGAGTTTAGTTCCTTCAATTGATTTGTGAATCTTGAAATTGTGGAGCTTGTGAATCCTGAGATAAAATTGTTGGTGTTTCTCCCTCATCATCTCCAACCCTTTGTCTTTGCTTTCTTTACTGTTGATGTTATTTCCCCCTTTTGGTATCTCTCTATCTGCTGCACTTTACCCTTGCATGTCCTCATGTTATTGGCCAAGCTTCCCACAGTTTTTAACATTTCACAGTTGCAAACCGTCTTGGTAGTTTGTTAGAACCTTTTGACTCGTCATGACTTGTTCCTATTTTTCTTTGGCTCTACTAGGTGCTCTTCTCATATTGGGGGATATTATAGGGAATCACATTGATGCATGCAAAGTTTTGGTCCATTTGATGCATTATAATTACGAAGTAACATGTTAAGAAGTTTGTTTTCCTATTTAAAGAACCAGAAACATGTGTAAAAGCAGCATGTTAAAAACCAGCATGTTGAAAGCCACATGTTATAAATTGAATGTTATGAACTAGCAGAAACAAAACCAAAACCAAATTGCAGGGCAGAACCAGAACCAAACTAAACCACAACCAAACTAAACCACAACCAAACTAAAACCAGAACCAAACTAGAACAAAACTAGAACAAACTGAACCAGAACTAAACCAGAACAAAACTAGAACAAAATTGCAGGGCCGAACCAGAACCAAACTAGAACACAAAACCAGCAGAACAAAACCATCTAACTGAACTAGAATTGAAACTAGCAGAAAAAAACCATGTAGCTGAACTAGAATTGAAACTAGAACGTCCATCTAATGAACATCATGTTAAATCATGTTAAAATCAGAACCAGAATTAAAACCAGAACCAGAATTAAACTAGAAGAATAAAACCAGAACAAAATTGCTTCAAATGAACATCATGTTAAAATCAGAACCATAATTGAAACCAGAACCAAAAATTGAACTAGCAGAATAGTATAATGCAAAATACAAGAAACTGAACTAGCAAAAACATCAATTGAACAGAACCAGAACTGAACAAGCAGAACATCAATAATGTAGAATACCCAATAATGCAGTTAAAATCAAGTTTTATACCTATAATAAGGTGAAACGTACGATTCTAGATCAGCTTTGTTGTGCCATATACAAACAAAAGCATGGCAACACAGAATACCAGTCAAATCCCACTTACGACAAGCACAAGTTTTTGTGTGTAGATTTACCGTATAAGTATCTACACCATTTGTGACACTAAACAAGTTAAAATCATCATCTCCATCCAAGTTGGAACCAACCCCCAGCTGTCTCTTTTTCCTTTCCAATATTTGTTGAATCCTAGGACATATATTGCCTCTATATCGTAGCATGAGTTCTTTTGTTTGACAATCCTTACTGTAATGTAATGTTTCAAACCTTTAAGTAATGTTATGATATACTTATCTATATACTCCAATACAGCCATGTTGAAAGCCTCACACATGTTGTTTACTTGGAGGTCACATTGTGTATCAGTGCGAAATCTGACCTAGTCCACATAGATGGTGGGAGTTGCATCATGTCTTTCCAAGCATCTTCATTGATTGCCTTAATGTTTTGCATTGCTTTTCTCCCAATCCTGACCACAGTAGCTCTTGCTGCCAACCAAAGAAGCTTCTTTCAGATGTCCTCCGGGATACTTTTTTTTTCAATTCCCATACAAGTGTTTAACACATAATCGGTGTTCCACATGGGACCCAATGTTGGCAATGGCAGGTACCAATCCCTGAAATCAAGTTCATAAACATATAGCTTATTTAATTCATAATTCAGAAACATATAGCTTATTTAATTCATAATTCAAATAGCTTATTTAGAACAGATTACATAGAACAAATTGCTTAAATTTAGAAACAGATTGCATAATTCAGAACAGATTGCATAAACATATTGACATAATTTAGAAACCGATTACATAAACTTCAGCACACATACCTTTTGATGATCTGAAATGAATGCATATTGCTTATGCTGAACATTGTTGAGGTCATCTAGTAAAAGATCTAGAAACCAATACCATGAGTCTCTTGTTTCCACTTCAACAATTGCATATGCAATGGGAATCATTTGATTATTCTCATCTTTACCTACTGCAGCTATTAACTGACTGCCATATTCTCCCTTCAAGAAACAAGCATCCAAATCAATTGAAGATCTGCATGTATTAGCAAACGCAGCCTTACAATCCTCCAAACAAAAATATATTCTCTCAAAAACTGGTCCAACATTAGACATACCACACTAAATAATAACCGTAGAGTTTTCATATTGATCTCCTAAGTTCATCATCATAATCTCTCAAGTGAGCACCTTGAATCATTTCTATGGCTCTTACTTTGGCTCTATATACTTGGTATGTAGACAACTTCACACCCGATTTATCAAGCAGCTAAACAATCAATCCCTTGGGTTTCATTTCAGGTGTATGTCTCAACATAGAAACGAAATTCTTGGCAAGCCATTCAGTCTTAGCTTGTCTATTTTTTGCCCTCCTATGACATGTATGATCGTCTGTGAAACTCACTAATTGCCGATATACGTTTGAAGTCCTCTTACTAATCCTCATGTAAAATGGACATTCTTGCCTCACACCTAACAATGATTCTCTTTCCATCATTCTTTTTGAAATACAAGTTTTTTCTTAGTCTCCATTGCAAAATCTTTAACGACATTCTTAATCTGCTCTTTTGTATTGAACTTTTAGGCCAACTCAAACCTTACTTCATCACCATTTCAGGTTGGTTAAATTTAGGAAATTTCCTAACATTCTCTTCATCAACTTCACTTCCTGGTGGAGTATCCATCATCAGAATTCACATCATTTTCTTCAAAATCAGTTGCAGAACTAGCCCTAGGTTTCCTCTTGGGTTTGCATGTCTTTCAAATGAAATTTTCATAACCAACATTAACAAAGATCTTAGTTGGTATTTCAGAAATCCAGTCCCAATCCTCATCCTCATATAACTCACCCATATCATCATCGTCGTCATCTGAGTTAGCAACATAATCTTTATCTTCTTCACTCAGATAATCTTCACCATGGACTGCTTCAGATTTAGGTTGAACAGGTTCAAATTCTGGTTTGATCTGTTTAGTTTGAACTGGTTTAGATTTCTGATTTATCTTGTTTAGTTTGAACAGCTTTAGATTCAGGTTGAACAACATCAGATTCAGGTTGAACAACTTCAGATTCAGGTTGAACAGCTATCAGATTCAGGTGAACAGGTACAAATTCAGATTCAGATTCTGCTTTCAGTTTGAATTGGTTTTGATTCTGATACTATCTTGTTCAGGTTGAAGTGGTTCAGAATCTGGTTGATCTGGTTTCAGTTTCTGGTTCAGAATCTGCTTCAGCTTGAACTGTTCACCTTCACCTTGGAGTTTTTCAGCTTTAGTTGGCTCTTGAATTGGACTTTCATCACTAAGTATAGGATTATCTATACAGTGTTCCACAAAGACGTCAAATTACGTTAACCCTTTGACATCTTCAGCAAACTTTAATACATCCTCGTCATTGTTGAGAGTCTTAAGTCCACAGTGTAAATGCCCAGTACTTTAGATGCCGGTACCACAAACGTTTAATACTCATATATCCCAAACTTTTTGACCA
Organism: Cicer echinospermum; assembly: GCA_002896215.2. Lineage (NCBI taxonomy): Eukaryota > Viridiplantae > Streptophyta > Magnoliopsida > Fabales > Fabaceae > Cicer > Cicer echinospermum. Next base: position 10,793 of record PGTU02012892.1, on the reverse strand, counting down.
TTTTTAGTAATTCAGATGTGGGACATTAAGTCTACATCCCCAAGACCAATTCATCGCATTCACTTGGCACAAACGTACATCTTCACTAGGTGGTTTACAAAACTACCCCCATGGTTAATTCTCAAACCTAACTCTGTGACTGAAGCTGGACCCTACACAAAACAAACCATTGAATAAATCAGTCAAACTAAGCCTCAAAACAAACTACACATGCACCACAAAATAATACAATAGAGCATATGGACCACATTATTAAAAACGCATGGACCCACATTATTAAAACGCATGACCACATTATTAAAAGGCATAAAGGCATAGAGTTCTGTTAACAGTGGTAGAGAAAAAATTTTGGCCCTAAAATCAAAGTTCAATACAGAGTTTAATAATGTTAATAATAAAACAAAACGAAAACCCTAAAAACACATACCTAGACACAAAACTTTGTATCTTCTTTCGTATGTGAAGATGGAGAGAACTCGATAATGACCTCCACTTGCCATTTGAACACTAATGATGAAACGAAAGATGAAAAAACGAACAAACGAAACCACTGATGAAAACGAGTCACTGATGAAAACGAGTGAACAAAGGAAAAACACGATTTCACGATTTCCTGTTTAGGGTTCATGATTTTAGGGTTCAAAATGATTTTAGTGGTTCTCATGAGTGAATGCCTTGTTTTGATTTGTTAGGGGTTCATGATTTTAGGTGTTTTTCCTTTAACTTAATATTTAATAATTAAATTGTATTTTTAAAAATTTCCATTGTCACAAATTATTAATAATGGTTTTAAAAAATATAAATTATATTTTTTTAATCAGATAATAATTAATAATGAGTTTATTCCACATAAGTGTCTACCACGTCACACATTTTATTGACACGTCATTAAAAAATGACAATTCATCATGATTTGGACTCAATTCTGTTTGGGGGACTAAAACTGGGGACAAACAAAAATGGGGGGACTACTTTCGATTTTCACCTATAATAAGGGGACCAAAAGTGCAATTAAGCCTAATGGTTTTTAAAAATATAAATTATATTTTTAATCAAAATAATATAATAATGAGTTTATTCCACATAAGTGTCGTCACGTCACCCTTTTATTGACACGTCATTAAAAAATGACAACTCATCATGATTTAGACTCAAATTCTGTTTGGGGACTAAAACTGGGGACAAACAAAATGGGACTACTTTCGATTTTCACCTATAATATGGACCAAAAGTGCAATTAAGCCTTTTTTTTTCTAGTCACCATTTTAGTATGTCCTTTCACATGACTAATTTTCTCTCCCACTTCACCATTTCCCTATAGTATACAAATGTTTTTTACTAGTAACGATGAATTTTTTACTATAATATAAATGATTTATTCATAAACTTGCTCTATGTTAACGAAATGATTTATACTATAATATAAATGATTTATTCATAAACTTGTCTATGTAAAACTTCATCGAATCTTTATACATGATCAACTTTGTTAATAGTGTTAATGTTATGTTGTTTTCTAGAAACAACACATTGTATAGCTTAAGTACAATATCAAATGCGCAAGGGCCACTTCGCCGCCGGAATATTGTAAAAAATAAGAAAGGTTCTTGACATTTTGTGAATGAGTCTGGATAAAGAAACTAGTTGAGGATTTATATTTGGGACTTGGCATATAAACTCAATTACAGAAAAATCTATAGAATTAGTACACACTATGATAAGGAGGAGTATGAATTTGATGAGCCTACAAGAAACTAAATGGGTGGATGAAAAGGAAAGATAATTATTGTTTATAAAGAGTGAAAGAAAGATATCGTAGATGTTAAAAGGATAGAAGATTAAATCATAACTCTAATTTTTTTATAATACTCCTAGTAGTTAGCTATACATATTTTAAATTTATTCTTGTTATTTTTCCAAGATCTAGAATTGTTTTTTTTTTATCTAATAAACAATTTGACCCCAAACTTTTTAATAATAACCATTATGTAGCTGGTATTTATTGTATAGACTTAAATGTTAACAAGTATTCTTTCAGCATACGTTGTTGTAATATGTCTAAAAGCTGCAAATTTTGTTCTTGTGGACAATAGTTTATCTACTCAGCTACTTTTCCTTGCCTAAATGAATCAACTAGAGAATGTACTGGTATTGAGGTGTTCCTCATTCCATTTTTATTATAAAAATAGCATTTGCTATAAAATTTATAAGATAATCTTTTTAAAAATCATTTATTTTGATAAATAAAAAAATTTAAATGTACTTTTGATCCCCTTATTTGTCCAAATTGATTTTTTTAGTCATCTTATTTTTAAAAATCGATTTTTCAGTCCCCTGTAATCTAATTCTTAGAATGTTTTTGGTTTCCAAAACTTTCTATGATGTAAACACATTAAATCACATACTTGTGAGGTTAGATAAAATATTTTCTATGTTCATTATTGTTATTTATTAATTTTATTTATATATTAAAATATTTAAAACTAATTTTAAAAAAATATTTAAAATTTATTTATTTATTTAAACTTTTATGTTAGAATTAAATTTAAAATTTTGTTAATTTTTTTTAAATATTTTATACTATATTTTTCATATTTAAATTTATTACATTTTTAATAATATTTAATAATTTATTTATTTTATTTTTAAATTAAAATATTTAAAATTTGTTTATTTTATCCCACATAATTTAAAATTTTAAAATATTTATATAAAATATTTCAAATTTTTATTTATTTCATTTTTAATATTTTAATACATAATAAAATAAATAATAAAATTAATTACAAACAATAATAACATAGAAATTATTTGATCCAAGTCACAAATGTCACCTAAGACCAACACTATTAATGAGAGTGTCACGTAATAAAAAATGGTGAAGACAAAAAAAATCTAGTAGTTCTAAATGAAAGATTAAATTAAAAGAAAAATATATACCAAAATCATGTATTTCTTTTACACATACTACCAAAATCTTGTATTTCTCACATTAGTTATAAATTGTTTGTGTTGGACAAGATTTTGATTTAAGATTTGATTTTTTGTATTATGTGTTGGACAAGTATATTAATCAACCTTACTAAGAAGTTGTTTACACCCAAAAACTATTTAAGATATTTGTCGAATACACTTTGTAGTCGATTTCTAAGTAGTTGAATGAAAGTTAGATAAATTTTGAACAATGAATATGTATTGTAATATCAAAATTATTCAAAAGCACGTGCAACTTGACAATTCACTTATAAGGCTCGTGTTCCTTGTTGTTGGCCCCATGAACTGAAAAACCTATTTCACGTAGCACAAAATGAGTGAAAACACGCCACATAGATAAGGAAACAACAATGGTGTAGAAAAGAGAGAAAATGGAGTCAAACGTTTGACACTCGTATATACAATGATGAATAGAAAAAAACATATTATCCACGAGATCAGTCATATAAAGCGACGGTCAGAGCTAAGATTTTGCATTCCACAATGTATGACAATTAGGATTAGTGTTGCCTATAATACTCATTCTACATTTCATTATAGACTCAAATCAAACTTGTAATTTTTGTGCAATTTATCATTTATCCTTCTACTTTGCAATTTTCTAATTCTTTCAGTGATTTAGTAGCTCACAAAAAAAACCCCAACTTTGTACTCAAATTTTTCTTCCTTGACATATATACATTTAAACCAAAAAGAAAACTAGAGGTGTACGCGGGTGGGTTGGGCCGGTTTTGACAAAAATTCGATATCCACCATGATCGATTATCTATTTGGTTGAGTTAGATATTAAACTCGTAATTTTCATTTAACCCGATCAAACGATCCTCGATCAAAAAACAGGTGTAGTTGGCGGTTATACATAAATAATAACGTGTTTTTATTTTACAAGAAAATATATTGAATGAAACATATTTAATATTTGAATATCTCAAAAACTATAACAATTTCAATCACATCGTTCAATTCTTTAAAAAATCCAACAACCTCTCTCACACAAAAAAATAAATACCAACAATCTTCAAATTACATAAATAAATTCAACAAGAGTAAAATCAAAGAGACATGAAAATTCATCAATTCTATGCAATAGTTCAACTTCAAGTCCAAGCAATTAACAAGTGTTGCTCTAATTATGGAAAGGGAGCAATTGGAATCTTTCATAAAATGTTCAAACACTTTAAGTCCAAACTAACTTCACAATTTCATCAATTACACATAACTCACTAACCATTTTAAGTTTACTAAGTTACCTATAATTTTTAATTTTATTGCTTTATTTGTTTATTTTTAGAGTACTTACTATTTTCAAATACAATACTAAAGAAAAAGTGTTTAATAAGATTATAAATGTAAAAAATTTAAACTAAACTCTAGATGATAAGTATAAGTTTTTGCATAAGCATCATTTGATGCTCATAAAATATATATTTAACTCAAATTTTTTTTTGTATTTAAAGATCAATTGTAAAAAATCTAAACTAAATTTATGATAACATAGAGCTTGCATTCATACCTTCATTTTGCAAAACTATAACATATAAATAAATATCATTATGAGTACCTGACGGATAAAAGAAGAACGTGCGGCAATGTAACTGGTAGAATAAAAGAAGAAAGTGGGCATCGACGTAGCTCCAGAAGTCTGTTAGAAAAAGAAGTGGACACAGATATGGAACAGAAAAAGAAGGTAGATGATGGTGTTGAAAATCGAAATAAGAAGAAGAAGAGTAATGAAACCCTAATTGAGCTGCCAAATAAAATTAAAAAAAAAAAATTATAACTAGTTACCTAGTCCGGTCTACGGTTCAAATTGTTGAACCAATTATTTGGACCAAATATATAACGGTGTTTCAGCAGATTGAGTCGGAGTCAGACTTGGAAAGTGACTGAATACGAGTAAAAATCGAATTGTGTTGGTTCGGTGATTGGGTTGACGGGTCGACCCGCGCCATATACAAAAAATCATAGTTGACAACTATTAAAAGAATCTTCACTTAACTTTCAATCAACAAGAGGTCATACTATTTTGTAAGAAAAAATACATACATATCATTTACAAATACTATTTCAATGATTTTCGTAATTTAGCAATCAAAATTTATAAATATCAATATATTAGTAATAACAAACAAAAGAGTATAAAATTAGCAACTCAAGATATTACTTTGTGACCTAACTATTATTATTAGTAATGTATCAATTCTGATACTAATAATAAATAACCGCATTATTTTATTATTTTATCTTTTAAAACTAGCTACTTACTTAACTTCATCATACTACATAAAATGAACATTAAATAATCATCCAGTTATCAAACAACCACCTAATACTTGTTATTCGGCACACCAATTAATAACCATAACAGATTCTTACTTCTCATTATCTAATATCTCTTATTTGGAGTATTTTTTTGTCTATATTTATTTGTTAAATTTTATAATTATACAATGAAAATATTAGTGTTATTTATATATCTTTATTTATTATATCATTTATTTCATATTAATTAAAGATATGTATTTTTAGTAAATGTAATATATCTTTTCATTAATAATTAGTGCAACTTAATATTTTTTTGAAAAAAATATGTAACTTCAAATAAAACACTTAAATATGAGACAAAAAGAGTATATGCTATAAGACTAATATTTAATAAACCATATCCTGTTTCATCACTTGTTTTAGTTATTTAATCTTTACCATATTTTGTGCGCTTTCACAAATACCATAAGAATAAGCTTTTGAAAGATTAATAAAAAGGGACCAATCATTTAAATTTATTTTCAATAATTGTTTATTTGTTGGCACACCCACATTACAAATCAATATCTTTAAAGGTTGCCTTTCATAGTATCTTCTCACCATTGAAATAGTAAACTATTAAATCTACGGGTAAAAATCTCGTTCGTGATAATGCTACACAAACTTTATGGAGTTCAGTCACCCATCTAACATAATCCTTCTAAAAGCCTAAAATTTTCAGAACTCAGAATCCCCTAAAATCATCCATATAACCACCGTCACCGTCACCGCCAACGCCACGCCACTGCGCCGAGAATAGGCAAGCCATCGCCACCCGATAGCCGCCGCTAATAACAACGACACTCACTCTTCCCTCTTCGCGCAACAAGATTCTGTCTGCGCCTCCTCCGTCCCGCCGTGTCTGCACCGTCCGTGTCCGTCTCAGGTATTCATCCTTCTACGTCTTCCATTCCTTTCTGCATTACCATTTATCGTTTCGTTTTCGTTTTCGTCTTACTGCATTTTTTTAGTGACCCTATTTGTTCATTTGAAGCCATTTGCTTCTGATTTTGGTTAATGGTGGTGGAAGTTTTTGCCTTAGGTAATTAAGGCATATGTGAATAAGATCTATTGAACTCTTCAGAAGAAATTTGGGTTTGTTGATTGTAGGTAGCATTCCATAAGTAGAACCTGATAATTTGAAATTGCTTTAGCCTTAAGGCAGAGATGTGATTATTATGTTTCAAAACAACAATGTAAAAATGTGTGAGAAGTAATTGAATCAATTGATACCAAGAAAGACATTAATATGACTTTGCCGAAGAATTTGTGTGTAGGACAGAAAGAATACAAATGGTGTTATTAGTTCATGTTATCAAACTACCTAGTTGAAGAAGGTTCTTAGTTATTGTTCTTATATCATTTCAATTTAAGAGGAAAGATCTTTGTAATCATTGTTTGTGTCAAATGTTAAGTTTTAAGGATTTTATAATTATAATTATTAACAGCAGATGATTCTTACATTTTAGTATAGTTGAAGCACCTTCAGAACATACAAGTGAAGAAACTGTTTGTCATAAATTAAATTCTAGAGCTATTAATATTTGATTTTGAAAAGCTTGCAATTGCCACAAGAAACATTCAATCATCCAACCAACTTGCCCTTTCGCTTTGAAAGTTTTGCTACAAGAAATGGATGATTCTATATTTATTTTTGGAATACACTTATATCCCTATGATACAGCTAAATAATATGATTATACAGTACAGAGTTCCCTTAATGACTTAGCCTTGATGGGCCTTAAAATGGTCTTTTGTTGCTTGATTCTGATATACTGTCTTTTGTTTTTTTACTTATGGATTTTTATAGATGTGAAGATGTTTTTATTCCAGTCTAGCTCATCTTGTTTTGAAACCATATAGCAACTTATCTTGAATGCAAACAAGCTCTGTTGCTAACTGCAACTTCCTTCTAGGTTCAAGGCTTCAAGCCTTGTCTCAGTCTTCAAAACATAAATTCCATTGATTTTGATTTGTTCATCACCAACCTTTTTGTGTTTATTCTTTTTTTCTTCTTTCTCATGGTAGCTGGTGGACTAGCTTCTCCAGCTTCTGATGAATGAGTAATATGACTATTACATTCCATAGTTTCTAACAGTTTTTGAAAGATTTAAAACTTACTCAGTCTACTTCATCATGATTTTTCTCTGTCCTGTGATATGCATGTTTCATATTGGATTTAACTTATTGGTGTGTTCTTATCATGAAGGTCAATTACTATTTTAATTGAGCATTTTGAGTTGATTAAAACACAAGTTGGTGGGGCAAAATGATCCAATTTGTTCTCTTCATCTTTGTCTTCATGGGTTGTTGGCTTGAAACATTTTCCACACATATATATACCTTATAATATCATGTTATTGCTACATTATGATGCTTTTGTATCAGGTTTATGGTTAATTTGGTGGGTTCTCTGTTTGTTATAATTTTTTGTTTGCTGTGCACACATCATTATTCTAGATCGCTTCTTTAGCCTTATGGGTCATATTTGGCATGTTGGTAGTACTCTTATATTCTCAATTTGTTCATTTTCATGTTGTTTCATCTTCTTTATATGTTATGTTTGTCTTGGATATATTATCATCCGAAACACTTTGAGACTATGTGACCTTAACTCAAGAAGACCAAATGAACTTGTTGGAGTCAAATTAGGACTATTTAACATTCTATATGAATAATTATTTGAGTTTGTTGTATGTTGGACTAATTTGCAAATTAGTTATGTGTCTATGTGTTGTGATACTCTTCTAAGTTGTTTTATCTTAAAACAATTCATGAACTACTTGTTGAATGCATGTATTTAATAAATATACATAAAATAAAATAACAATGTAGGCAGCAACAAATTATCATGTAATTATATGGACTGCAATTTATTTATGGAAAAATTAAAAAATAATGCTATTAAAAAATGTTACTTGTCAACCCCACAACCTGATACCAGGCTCGGGTAGTATTTTTAGCCCATATTTAAACAGGTTTTTCACCCTAGCCAATAAAGCCCTAAATGGGCCGGGTAGCCTGTTTTGACTTATGCTGATGTGAGATATTTGAAGCTTCATGGTATTACTATCTTATCTTGTTATATTTCACCATTAAAAAAAATAAAAAAATCAAAATCGCAATGCATTAGTTTCACTTTCCTCTCAAAAATTTCAAAAAGGGAAAAACCCTTTTCCACTGTCGACGCCACACACGAACGGCAAAAGACCACCCGATGACCATCTTAGCCTTCGATGACTCTTTCATACACAAAGCACAGTCTCTCTCTCTCTTCTGTTTTTTTTATCTGTTATTCAAATTAAATGAAACTGTAATGAATTTATTCAAAATTTAAAAATAATACTATAAGAAAATGGTGTCTACTGTCATGCCTGCAATCTGTTTAGGGTAGGCTCAGGTAGTTTTTTCAGCCCATATATTAAATGGCTTTCAGTCTGCCCATATGAAGCTCGCACCATTAGGCTCCCTAAATGGGTTTGGTAGCCTCTTTAGAAACTTTGGATATTTGTCCTTCATGTATTACCTAATTAGCTGATTAGCTCTTACGAAGTCTCTCTCTTGTCACTGTGTCATTTCTTAGTGTTGAGCATAAATGAGCTATTTTGTTTCGGCTGCATACAACACTGTTTGAGCATATCCGTTCTTCGTAGTATCAGAACAGATTTGTTATTTTGCTTCTTTGAGTTTAGGAGTCTTGTTATGTAAAATTTAGATTCTAACATTTCTTTTCTGGGTGTTCCATTGAGTTCCCTGAAGTGAATTCGTTGTGTACTATTTAGGTCTTTATATGGTAAATAACTTGGTACTATGAAACTTATGTTGTTGGTCGTTTTTTTCTATAGTGATCTTTCCTGGTGTGGAAAAAAACTAAATACCAGAAGAATTATCATAGGGTCTTGCTATTTTATGTTGATTGATGAATCATCCAGTCTTATAGATTGTGTTTTGGTACCAATCACATATTAACAATGTTCAATGTTATAGGACTGTAGAATCTGGTTTGTTGTTTGTTCTCGTGCTTCTATACTAAACCAGAACAAACTGAAGACTAAACCATAAATTACTGGCCATTGCCACTGAGGTGCTTCATTCAAGACCTTGACAATGAAGAATCTTTCGTCGGACCAGCTATATTAACAATTTAATGTGTTTATCATGATTCTTATTTCCATGATTGTTTCTAGGGCTGAGTTAGGAGATTTCTCTCTCTTTTATTGTGGTGGCTGGTTGACTGATTTCAAATAATCAAGTGAAGTAAGGTTGAGGTTTGAGTTTGATGTTTCTCGTGATTCACATCCTATCATGTAAGATTAACTAAATTTGAAGTATAGAGATGATTGGTTTTTGATTAACTTTTGATTATCTAATATTGCAAATATCAAATATGAAGCTTATCTGAACATAAATGCGTTGTAGCTTCCAAAATTTCATTGTGAGTCGACTTTCTCCTTGCGCTAAGACATTAGTCACTGTTAGTGGCTGTTATGAATTGTTATAACATTAACTCATTTGAAATGTGCTTCCTTGTGTGAATTTATGTCTTTTGTTCTATATCAAATGAACTGAGGGAATATCTGGGAAGAGTTATCATGAGAAAATTACCCTACACGGCTTTTCAAACTCATGTAATAAACTTGAGACAGAGGAAAGAGGGTGCACTCCATCTTGTAGGACATTGCTCTATCGACTCTCGAATCCCTCAAACTCAACTGCTGCGATATAAGCTGTAATAGCTCTATATCTGCCGCCACTGCCTCCATTGAGGATCCAAAACAGAGTCTCCTCATCAGAGACCTCCAAACCATCAAATCTCTCTGTAAGCAGAAAATAACATTGTTGTCGTTCATGTGATCTAATAGATGGTGATCGCTGATGGAACATCATCAATGTATGCTCCAAGATCTTGTTCAAACCATACTCAAACAACTTATCTACTAATCACATCACAAGTTATCCATACACATCACTTACAAGAACACCTATCGTGCTTTATACTCGACTCATTCCACTTGCGCGAGATTTCTGAGAAGAGATACTCAATCAAGTTTGAGAGGAATACCATTATACATAACGTGATTAATGACTTAAACGGAGAGGTTAGAAAAAGAAAAGGACGAGACAAAAAGTGGATGAATAATTAATCTCTCACCTCCTGAATAATGGGTTTGTTGGTTCGAAATTAATTCCTGTGCTAACCAAGAACGTATGCTGCTAGATCTGAATTATGGTCCACTGTTTCTACATCATTGTCAAACGTATATATGCTATTGCTCAAATACTGCTGGTAAGTAACATTAATATTCCAACTTCATATTGTTTGTTTGAGATTTTCCAGTTGCAATTAAGACAGAATTTATATTTAATAATTCCTACGCCCCTAAATAAGTAACTCATTTATAAAAAATTGTCCCAAAATGAATTACCCTTTCAATTTTCAAAGCAATATAATTATTTTTTCTCCAATTGTACCATCTAATTAATACTTTCACATC
>PGTU02012889.1:0-22113 GCA_002896215.2 Cicer echinospermum | reverse complement strand
TAAGAGATTCCCCATTCTTAACGCCGAGTTAACTTAAACGATTTTCAAAACAAAATATTAAGTAACCGAGACATTAAGAGATTCCCCATTCTTAACGCCCAGTTAACTTAAACGATTTTTCTTAAAACAAAATATTAAGTAACCGAGACATTAAGAGATTCCCCATTCTCAACGCCCAATTAACTTAAACGATTTTCAAAACAAAATATTAAGTAACCGAGACATTAAGAGATTCCCCATTTTTAACGCCTAGTTAACTTAAACGATTTTTCTTAAAACAAACGCACATTAAGTAAACAAGACATTAAGAGATTCCCCATTCTTAATACTCATTTAACTTAATGGTTTTCAAATTTCACACAAAACAAACTCAAACAAATTCTCACATTCAATCCATAATTCACACCAAAACACATCAATCAACAACATCAAGTATGAACACGCCAAATACGATGAACACACATCAACATAATAAATTTCATTTATTCAAAATCTTACATACGTGAGGTAAATTCATTTTTTTCCAAAACAATACTCCAATCCTAACAAAATTCATTTCCACACAACCACAGATAAGGCCCTAGATGCAAACTAAAAGTTTGGAAGGAGCCCTTACCTTCGCGTTAGCTCTAACGTGCGATTACGGCACCGTGAGTAAATCCGGTAAATTTTCCGCTCGCAACGCCGCTTCCTAAATTGGTCCACTAGCACCGTAGCACGGAGGTGAGCAACCTTCCCTTCTATCACTTCTTGAAACAACGTTTAGCGTTTAGGGTTTAGGGTTTAGGGTTTAGGGTTTAGGGTTTCAGATTTAGGGTTTTGGAATCAAGGTTTCAGGTTTAGCATTTAGCATTTCAGGTATAGGGTTTCGAGTTTAGATTTTTGGGTTTATGATTTCGAGTTTAAGTTCCGATTTTAGTGTTTCAGGTTTATGGTGTTAGGTTTAGGGTTTCAAGATAAGTGGTTCAGGTTAAGGGTTTCGTATTTCGGTTTTACGATTTCGGGTTTCGGTTTAGGAGTTTGCTTTTCGGGTTTATGGTTTCAGGTTTAGGGTTTATGGTTTAGGATTTTGGGTTTAGGGCTTTGGGCTTCGAGTTTAGGGTTACTGGATTTAGGTTTAAGGTTTCAGGTTTAGGGTTTCGGGATTAAGATTTCTAATTTAGGGTTTCGAGTTTAGAGTTTCATGTTATGGGTTTCGTGTTTAGGGTTTTGGGATTAGGATTTCAAGTTTAGCATTTAGGATTTCGAGGATTTCGGGTTTAGGGTTCGAGTTTAGATTTTTGGGTTTAGGGTTTCGAGTTTAGATTTTTGGGTTTAGGGTTTCGAGTTTAGATTTTTGGGTTTATGGTTTAGGGTTTAGGGTTTTGGATTTAGGGTTTTGGGTTAAGCGTTTCGGGTTTTGGGTTTCAGATTTAGGGTTTCGAAATTAGGGTTTCAGGTTTAGCATTTAGGATTTCAGGTTTAGGATTTTGAATTTAGATTTTTGGGTTTAGGATTTCGGGTTTAAGTTTCGAGTTTAATGTTTCGGGTTTAGGGTTTCAAGATTAAGGTTTCAGATTAAGCGTTCCGGATTCGGTTTTAAGGTTTCGGGTTTAGGATTTTGGTTTTCGGGTTTAGGGTTTAAGGTTTAGGGTTTAGGGTTTTGGGTTTAGGATTTCGAGTTTAGGGTTTCTGGATTTAGGTTAAAGGTTTTAGGTTTAGGGTTTCAGGATTAAGGTTTCTGATTTAGGGTTTCAAGTATAGGGTTTCATGTTTAGGGTTTCGAGTTTCGGGTTTAGGATTTAGGGTTTCGGGTTTTGGGTTTTTTGTTCAAGGTATAGGGTTTCTATGTTTGGGTTCAGGGTTTCGGGATAAGGATTTCAGGATTAGGGTTTCAGGTTAACGGTTTTAGATTTCGGGTATAGGGTTTAGGATTTAGAATTTTTAGTTTAGGATTTCAGGTTTAGGATTTCTGGTTTAGAATTTTGGGTTTAGGGTTTCGAGTATAGCGTTTCTGGATTTAGGTTTAAAGTTTCTGGTTTCGGGTTTAGGGTTTCAGGTTTCAATATTAGGGTTTCAGGTTAAGGATTTGGGTTTCGAGTTAAGGGTATTAGGTTTAGGGTTTCGGGTTTTGAGTGTCGACTTTAGAGTTTCTGAATTTAGGTTTAAGGTTTCTGGTTTTGGGTTTCGAGTTTCGGGTTTTGGGTTTCGGGTTTAGGGTTTCAACATTAAGGTTTCATTTTTAGGGTTTCAAGTTAAGGGTATCGTGTTTAGGGTTTAGAGTTAAGTCTTTCAGGATTAGGGTTTTAGTTTTAGAGTTTCAGGTTTAGGGTGTCGGGATTCAAGTATAAGGTTTCGGGTTTAGGGTTTCAGGTTTAGGGTTTAGGGTTTAGGATTTCTGGTTTAAGTTTCGAGTTTAGTGTTTCAGGTTTAGAGTTTTGGGTTTAGGGTTTCGGGTATAGAATTTCTTGTTTAAGATTTTGGGTTTAGGGTTTTGCGTTTAGGGTTTCGAGTTTCTGGATTTAGGGTTTAGGGTTTCGACATTAAGGTTTCAATTTTAGGGTTTTGAGTTAATGGTTTCGTGTTTAGGGTTTCAGGATTAGGGTTTTAAGTTTAGGGTTTCAGGTTTAGGGTTTCGGGTTTACAGTTTTTGGTATCGGGTTTAGAGTTTTGGGTTTCGGGTTTATGGTTTGAGGTTTGGGGTTTAGATTTTCGCGTTTCGGATTTTGGGTTTTTGGTTCTAGGTATAGGGTTTCTAGTTTTGGGTTTAGGGTTTAGGGATTCATGATTAGAGTTTCAGGTTCAGGGTTTCAGGTTAAGCGTTTCGGGTTTAGGGTTTAGTGTTTCGAATTTAGGGTTTCGGGTTTAGGGTTTCGAGTTTAGATTTTTGGGTTTAGGATTTCGAGTTAAAGTTTCGAGTTTAGTGTTTCGAGTTTAGGGTTTTGGGTTTAGGGTTTCGGGTTTAGGGTTCCAATATTAGGGTTTCATGTTAAGGGTTTCGGATTTTGGTTTTAGGGTTCCAATATACTGACACGTGTGCAAAGTGCAAACCCAAGTAGTAAATAGTTTCACTTAAAGGCAAAATCTTATGTGTCCTACTTCAAACCTATAGACAAAATCTTTAATATAATGTGTAACCCAAGTACTAAATAATTCAAGGCATGCTGAATTAGGTAGACACAAAACAGAAAACATGTTGAAAATGGGGTAAGAATCCAAATATTTTAGTTTTTAGTCCTAACCTGAATGAGCAACAAGCAATCAAAGCATATCCACTTGAGCCGTAGAAATGAAAGTAAGAAAGCTAAAAAAATATAATGACCACTTCACTTTTGCACATGCAACCATAAAAGTAGGAAAGCTAAAAAAAATATAACGATCACTTCGCTCTTGCACATGCGACCAGGTACCCGTACTGCAGAAAGAAAATCTATTTTAGATTCAAGTTTTTCATGAAATTATACTAAAATAATTTCAATTAAAAAAAAAGTAATAAAGTAATTTATATTTACGGATGAATTTCATTTTTTACTTTTGTTTTGGGGATTCACAAAAAGGTTTGTAGCCACTTAATGAAGGGAATCTTAAAATGCTCATAACAAAAAGAGAAAGTTGTGGATGTCTTTACAATGCCGAGCAAATCAAGTATTCATATATCAAATCCCTAAATAAATCAATCCATTGATTTGTCATTTCGGCTTCCTCAATTGATCCTACATTTGAACTGTTTTCCAGCTTGATCCTCAATGACTATTTCAAATTTCTGTGCCATCAAAGTTATAAATTACAAGACATCAAATCAGAATCCTGTGATAAATAACATATATATGTAATAATAAACCAAAATATCATTGAAGATTTGAAGGACTTGAATATACCAACAGAACCGAGGAATTAAGCGAAACAAGCATAACACAACATAATCAAATCCATTGAATAAACATATTTATATAACTGGAAAAGAAAAAAAAAACATCAGTATGCGGCATTCGCCACACAACATGAACCATGATTAAATAATGATTCTCATTTCTAAGTTCTAAAACTAGTTCTGTAAGACCCATAATTTTAAAGTACACTTTATGTATTTTTGTGTATTTTGGATTTTGGCTCGGAGGCTTTTTAGCCAAAGTTAATAATATTTTGGAGTTTATATGATCAAAAAGATATTTTGATGCCGTTTAGAATTACTCGTCGATAAATAAATTAAATTAAGTGCGGTGAATCCTTTACGGAGAATTTAATGCGTTGCGGGTGAAATGGTAATTTAACAAATATCTAGATATTTGTTTGAGATATTTGTTAAGTTATAATTAATATATATATATTATAATTAATATATATATATATTTATATGTTTGTTTGGAAAGAAAAGGAAAAGAAATAGAAAAGAGAGAAAAGGAAATAGGAAGAAAAGAAAAGGGAAGGAAGGAAAAACAAAGGAAAAGCATTTCCATCTTCTTCCTCCCGTGCCTCGCGAAACCCATTTCTTCTCCTTCTTGGTTTTGCTTTCTTCGTCGCTTTCTTCTCTTCAAAACTAGTAACCCAAGGTTGGGTGAGAGTTAGATCAAGGTTTTTGCAACTCCACTCTTCCTCTTTGATTCGAAAACGAAGAAATACCGTTTTTGGGATCCAAACAAAAACCCCTTCGTTTCTTCTAGATCCAAACCTCATTTCTCGAAGAGATAGAAGGGAAAGTTGCTCACCACCACGCTACGGTGCTAGGGGACCTATTTGGAGGCGAAGTTGCGAGCGGAGATTTTACCGGAATTACTCGCGGTACCGGAAACGCCCGTTAAAGCTAACGTTGAGGTAAGGGCTCCTTCCAAACTTCTAGTTTGCATTAGGGACTTATCTGTGGTTGTGTGGGAAGGAATTTGTTAGGGTAAATGTATCGACTTGGGGAAAAACGAAACTAATGCGTTATGGGTAAAACCTTAGAGTTAGGTTTTGTTTATATTGATGAATGTTTCATGGTAAATGAATTTGAAGTCTTGTGTATGATTTTGAGTAAATGAAATTTGATTGTATCTGGGTGTATATGTTGGCCTTTATTTGTGTTCGTCTATTGCGTAGTCCTACTTGATGTTTGTTAATTGGTGTGGTCTTTGTTGTGAATTATGGTTTGAATGTGAGAACATGTTTGAGTTTGTTTTTGTGGATTGAAAACCTTAGAGTAAACGAGTATTAAATGGGACTTTAGATACCATCGGGTTTACTTAAATGTGCATTTGAGGAAATGTTTAAGTTAACTGGCGTTGAGATGGGGAATCTCTAATGTCTCGGTTACTTAACTATCGTTTTTGAAAATCGTTTCGGTAAATGAGTATTAAGAATGGGAATCTCTTAATGACTCGTTTACTGAATGTTTTATGAGAAAATCGTTTAAGTCAAAGTATATTAAGAATGGGAATCTCTTAATATGACTGTTTGCTTAACGTTTGTGTTTGAAATCATTAAGATAAATCGGTATTAAGAACGGGGAATCTCTTATGACTTATTTATTTAATGTTGGAAAAACGTGCGACCCGTGATATGTTTGAAAGTCGTTTAAGTTAAATGGGTATTAAAAATGGGGAATCTTTTAATAGCTGCATTTGCTTAACGATTGTTGTGAATGGAGTCTGTGTATGCTCATGCATTCATTACGTAGTCTGTGATAGGTGACACTTGGTAAACTGTGTAAATCGTCGACCCGTGATATGTTGGTGTGATACGCGATTCTACACGACTTGGATAGGTGACACCTTGGTACTGTTACCCCGTGATAGGTGGTACGTTTACGATTTAACTTTTTAGTAATTGTGTTGACCCGTGATAGGTGGCACCTTAGGTAAACAGTACTGGTCTGTGATAGGCGGTACGTTTACGATCCCGCTTTTTCTTTTAGTAAATCGTGTTGACCCGTGATAGGTGACACCTCGGTAAACTGTACTGACCCGTGATAGGTGGTACGTTTATGATTTACGCATTTTAGTAAATCGTGCTGATGACCGTGATAGGTGGCACCTCGGTAATTGGTACTTTGGCCTGCGATAGGCGGTACAATTATGATTTACGGCCCTTCGAGGAGGTTTTGGTTGGAATTCCGAGTCCATGCATTTTGGCATATACGCATTGCATTAGGGTGCTTGGCACGCGAGTCGTGGTTGATTTGAGTTTTATGATTAAGTGATTTGAATTTGAGTCGTTGTGGTAATTGCGTTGAAAATGCTAAGTGTTATGTGTTGATTGTTGTGTGTAAGTATGATGGTTATCGAGATCCCATTGACGTGGTAATTGCGTTGAAAATGCTAAGTGTTATGTGTTGATTGTTGTGTGTAAGTATGATGGTTATCGAGATCCAATTGCCGTGGTAATCGTGTAGGAATTGCTAAGTGTTAGTTGTGAACTTGATTAGGAATGACTTGAGTAAATGCATGATTTTTTGGAAAAACGATCAGGGAAATCGATTTCCAATCGATTGGATGAGTTGCAGGAAGTTCACCTTTTTGACCCAATCGATTTGCCAATCGATTGTATAAATATATCTTTTCAAAATCTTTTAAGAAATCGATTTGGAAATCGATTGGCAGAGAGGCAGGAACTCCGCAAAACTGCCGAAATCGATTGTGGAAATCGATTTGGCAACCCAGGGACTCATCAGAACTGACAAAATCGACTTAGAAATCGATTTGGTATGCAAAACTCAGCAGAATGACCAATCGATTTTGGCAATCGATTGGCTCAGCAAAAGTCCTCATTTTTGAGTTAGATTAATCGATTACTCAATTGATTTTATCAATGCCTTGGTCAAGTTATGTATTACTTGATGGTTGGAGAACTTCATTTTGAGTTCATTGTTAATTGGCAAGCATTATATGAACTTTTAGCATATGGAAAATCCTGTTAAGGTGCATGCTTAGTTGAAAAGTTGTTTTGAGCATTTAAAAACTTAATTGCTATGTGTTAACTGTTATTTTCTGGTTGGTGACCCTTTACAATTATTGTGGAAATCTAGGCTTTGCCCTCAGATGAGAGTCAGGACGGTCCTACGGGTTCGTACCCTACGGACGGGAATGGAGATGGGAACGCGTGATTGCAGTTACATTAGGAGGATCTCACGGGGCGCGTGGAGATACTCAGGGTGTATAGCTTTTTGGCAGGATGATCAGATTAGGATGGTGTATAGGGACTAGGGGGTCCTTCTTTTTGGTTGGGGAGTAGTTTAGTTTGGAAAACTGTACTTTTACTAATATTATCAGTTTGACATCATCTTTTGGATGGGTTCCATGTACCATTCTGATGTTGTGTAAATGTTTTGGATTTTAATTGGAGAAACTTTTCCGCTGCTCGTAAATTATAATGACTCAATTATTATCCAAAGGCATTTCCTGATTTAATTCTCTGTTTTATTTTAATTACTTTTGAAAAAAAAAAATATACCCTCGCTTTGAAAAACGGGGTGTTACACCTACGTCTTTTGGGCTGCTGCAGACCTTTATATTGAAAAAAAGGAATTTACACAAAATATTTACAAACACTTACAATCTCTCACTACCCAAAATCCAATTACCCCAAAGAATGTCACTCTTAGAAATCTTTCTAGTTCTCTTTAAATTCTCTCAATGTTTGAATTCTCTTTAGGTTGGAATGAATTTCAATGTTCATTCATCACCTCTATTTATATGTGATTTAGATCCCTTGCTTCATGAGCAAGTTTCTTAATGCAAGTTACTTCATGGCTAAGCAACTTCCTTCATGGTTAAGAAACTTGCTTCTTGGCAAAGCAATCTTACTTGGTTACTAAGTTTACTTAGTTAGTAAGTTTGCTAAGTACCTAAATCTTAACATCTCCCACTTGAAGACAGATTTTAATCCGTCTTCACACCTTGATCATGCAACAAGCCTTATCTGGTTTGTTACTCTAGCAGGCCAACTGAAAGTTGAGCACAACTTGAGTTTGTCGATGGTTACTACTTTTGTCAACATGTTATGCTCGGTTCCTATTTTCTTCAATTTTTTCAATGCCAACACCTCATCCTCAAGCAGAGATTTGATGAAGTGATAGCGAAGATCTACGTGCTTTGTTCTTGAATGAAATGTTGAATTCTTTGCTAGATGTATTGCGCTCTGACTATCACTATCACAAGGACTTTGCTCTTGGATGAAACCCAAAACCCAACTCTGTGAATAACCCTCGAAGCCATATATCTCTTTGCTAGCTTATGTTGTTGCTACGTGCTCAACCTCTGTTGTGGATAACGAACAAATCTTTTGTATATGTGACATCAAACTAATTATTGTAGTACCAAATATGAATAGTAACCAGTGGCACTTCTTCGGTGATCGACCTCACCTGCAAAGTTTTGCATCTACGTAGCCTTGTACTTTAATTTCTCCTATACCGAAGTATAAACACCTTTCTATGGTGGCTCGTAGATATCTCAAATCCATTTTACTGCTTCCCAATGAGCTTTTTACCTGGATTTGATATAAACCTGCTAAAAATTCCCAGTACATGGCCAATGTCTGGCCTCGTACAGACCTTGCTACATCAAACTTGTCCAATGGCTGAAGCATATGGAATCTTAGACATCAATTCTCTTTTTTCCTCTGTCTAAGGTGATTGTTCCTAGGAAATATGCGAAAGTGACTTGCCAAAGGTGTGCTAACTGGTTTGGCATTACCCATGTTGAATTTTTGCAAAACACTGTTGATGTACACTTCTTGAGATAACTGCAAAATTCTCTTTTGCTTATCTCTCATGATTTGAATTCCAAGGATCTTCTTTGCAGTACCCAAGTCTTCATGTCAAATTCTTTTGACAACTTCGTTTTCAAGTTTTTTTATCTCATCCATATCTGAACCTGCTACTAATTAACATATCATCAACATAAAGTAGAAAATTGATATAACTGGACTTATATCTCTTGAAGAAGCAACAATGGTCGGCGTTGCCACTTCTGGAAATCTTCCTTTGTGCGTAAAGCTTTCAATCTTCTTGTATCAGTGTCTTGGAGCTTGTTTCAGACCATACAAGCTCTTCTTTAGTCTCACACCTTACTCTCCTTCCTTTTCTTGGGAATCCTTCAGGTTGGTGCATGTATATATCCTAATTTAAGTCTCCGTGAAGAAACACAATTTTCACGTCTAATTGCTCAAGAAAGAGTTCTTCATTGGCAACAATACATAACACTGACCTGATAGTATTGAGCTTCACAACTGGAGCAAAAATCTTATTGTAGTCAACTCCTTCCTTTTGTTGGAATCATTTGACCACTAGTCGACCTTTGTATCTTTTGGAGCCATCATGATCCTCCTTAACTCGATACACCCATTGTGGTGAAGTTCCTTCTTTCCCATGGGTAACTCAGCTAGTTCCCATGTTTGATTAGAGATTAAAGACTTCATCTCATCTTTCATGGCAAGCTCCCACATGCTTGCATCTACGGTCTGACATGCCTCTGCATAGTCTTCAGGCTCTCCTCCATCTGTCAGCAACAGAAAGTCCATATACCTCATGTTATACATACGAGTTCGAGAAGATCTTCCCAACGAAGGAGCTGGAGTAGAATGCTCTGATGTGTCAGATTCTTGTTCGTTGTTCAATTCAATTGAATATTCTGATTGAGAACTTTCAATTGTACGAATTTCTGGAACATCATCTATTTGTGCATACACAGACCCACTATGTTTGAATCACTAGTGGATGTGTTATGTTTATCCTTGTACATCACTTTTCATGAAGATCACATATCTACTAAGGATCATCTTTTTGTTTTCATTGTCCCATAGGCGGTAGCCAAACTCATCCTCTCCATAACCGATGAAAGTGTACTCTTGGATTTGGGATCAAGCTTATTTCTACCTTGATCACAATATGAACATAAACTATGCAACTGAAAACTCTAAGATGTGAGGTTTTACCTCTTTTCACTCCATACCTCTTTGTTATTCTATGCTCCAATGGCACTGATGGACCTCGGTTAATTAAGTAAGTTGTTGTGTTGACTGCTTCTGTCCAGAATTGCTTTGGTATGCTTGACTACATACGCAAACTTCTTACTATCTCGGTCAACGTCTGATTCATACGCTCAGCTATATACCGTTGTGTTGAGGCGTACTTGGCTCAGTTCTCTTCATTCTAATCTTGTACTCATAGCAAAACTTCTTGAATCTGGTATCTCATATTCACCACAATTGTCGGTTATGAGCTTTTTGATCTTTAATCTTGTATCATTTTCTACCATGGCTTTCCACTTATTGAAAGCCTAAAAAAACTTGATACTTATGTTTTAGAAAGTATATTCATACCTTCCTAGAGTGATCATCGATGAAAGTCATGAAGTAGTGCTTTCCCCATGAATAGATGAGGCAGTTGTTGGACCCAAACATCTGAGTGCACCAACTCAAGTTTCTCTTTCTTTGGGGTTCTCCCACTTCTCTGAAGCTGACTCTTTTCTACTTTCCAAGTATACAGTCTTCACATAATGTCAATTTTCTATTGACTTTGGAGTTTTCCCTTTTGAGTGCATAATCTCCATCCCCTTCTCACTCATATGCCGAGTCCCTGATGCCATAGATCGGGATTATCGTTTGCTGTAAATTTCAATCAAATGACATGCTCTTGATGTCTTGTAAAGAGTGCCACTTTTTTTGCCGCGAGCAACCGTCATTGCACCTTTTTAAATTTCCAATCATCACCGTGTAAAAACGTTTATGTATTGTCATTGGCTAATTGGCCCACTGAGATTAAGTTCTTTGTAAGTCGGGAATATGTCTTACATTTTTCAATCCCATACAGACCCATCAACTTAATCTTCATTGCACCTTTTCCCACAACATCACAAGATTTTTTTATACCAAGGTAAACTTTACCAAGGTTGTCGGGGACAAAGTTCTCATAATTTTTTTTCTGCAAAGTAGCATGAAATGATGCTCTAGAGTCTAATACTCAATACTCTTCCTTGCTCTCCAAAGAGCATTTTAATGCATCAATTTCTCCTGAAGAGGAAGCAACATTCGCCTCATCCTTCTTCTCTTGATTCTTTGGTTGACTTTTGCATTGATTTTTGTAACGCCCAATCTTTCCACAATTCCAACACTCGATAATTTTTGAGTTATTAGAATCACAATGATTTTTGGATTAGGACCGCCTATCATTTGATTTACAGCGTCCATTTCCTCTGGTTGAATTTCTTCCTCTTAACTCTGTATGTAATACTGAAGAGGATGAAAATTCACTCAACTCTCTTCATTGGATCTCTTCACTAAGAACCAGATCACGAACATCATCAAATTTCAACCTTTTGTTTCCTGAAGAGCTACTCACAACCATGATAGTAGCATTCCAACTATCTAGTAGGGTAAACAAAAGTATTAATCCTCATACCTCATTGTCAAATTCGATTCCAACCGAACTCAATTGGGTTGTGACCATGTTGAGTTCATTGAGATGTTGCGTCGCAACTGCGTCTTCTGTCATCCCTAACGTAAACAACTACCTCATCCAATGAACTTTATTTGAGGCTGACGATTTTTCATACATGCTAGAAAGAGCCGACATAAAATTTGTTGTGGTCTTTTCCTTTTCAATGTTAAAAGTAACATTACGAGATAACAATAATCGGATAACACCGAGGGCTTGCCTGTTGAATGTTTCAAATCATCTTCCTCCATATGGGTTGGTTTCTTTCCTGTGAGAGGCTGATACAGGTTTTGTGATACAAATAATCCTCAATTTGCATCTTCAAAAAACCAAAGTCCGCACGTCGAACTTTTCAATTTTCACTTTTCCTTTGTCTGCAAGTCATTGCTCTCACTTAATATGACTTCTTAGGACCGTTCTCTGAAATAGAGCTCTGATACCAGTATTAGGAAACTACGCAAAGTTTCCCGTGGTCAAATTAAAGTAAAAATGCAGAATAAGAACACACAAAATTGATAACGGAGTTCGGATAAAATCTTCATACGTCTCTGAGCTATTGGGAGACCTTTATATTGAAAAAAGGAAATTTACAACACTCACAATCTCTCATTACCAAAACCAATTACACCCAAGAATGTCACTCCTATAAATCTTTCTAGCTCTCTTGAAATTCTCTCAATGTTTGGATTCTCTTTAGGTTGGAATGAATTTCATTGTTCATCCATCACCTCTATTTATAGGTGATTTAGATCACTTGCTTCATGATCAAGTTTCTTAATGGCCAAGTTACTTCATTGATAAGCAACTTCCTTCATGGTTAAGAAACTTGCTTCTTGGCTAAGCAATCTTACTTGGTTACTAAATTTGCTTAGTAGCTAAGTCTTAACACTAACCTGCATGATTTGTTACCTTAACTTTAGGTACCCATTTGATCTTGGGTCCTTGAAGATTAGTTTTAAATTTTGATTCTTTCTTAATATGACATGTTGATTCAGAGTGGCCAATCTTAGAACAGGAGGAACATCTAGTGGTTTGTTTTTTAAAAGATTTAGAAAACTAAGTTTTAACTGGTTTTGATAAGATTCCAGAACATTCTCTTTTTATTGCATTAGTTGGAGAACGTTCTCCTTTTTTGAATTTTTTTTGTTTTTTCTCTAGAATGTTCTCCCTTTTTGAAGATATTTTTGTTCTTGATATTCTCATCCCTTTCTTATAATAGCATGCAAATTCCAGATGCCCAATCTTGCTGCAATATGAATATTTGATTTTGCATTTACCTTATTTCATTGCAGAACAAAAAAGTTTTCATACATTTTGGTTTTTTGAGTTTGATCGAAACCTAGACCAGCTTTATCAAATATTCCTACTTAGGAGCCCATGATTTTTTGAAATATTTCAGTGGCTCTAATGAAATTTGACAAATCATTTTTAAGAAGTTCAACTTTATCTTTAAGGAGAACATTCTTCTTTTGAAAATGCAAAATGTTCTTCACTTTCTGGATTTTCAGTTTTAAAATCTTTGAGCTGAGATTCTCTCAGATTTTGAATTATCTCTTTAAGCTTATCATTCACAGCCTGAGTTTTTTCTTTCTCTTCTTTTTCTTTGTGAAATTTTTCTTTTAAAAAGCTACACTTTTGAACAAGAAAGTTTGAATCATTTAGCAAGTTATCAAATTTTTTTCCATTTGTTCACACAAAAGACAAGGTTCAACATTTGATACCTCATTTTCTTCTGTATTTTCCATTAAGCCATATGTTGGCTTCTTCATCTCTTTTTCATCAGATTCATCTGAGTTATCCCATGTAGCCATCATTGATTTCTTTTGAAAGGAAATCTGTTGGTGATTTTTTACTCAGGGGCATTTAGATTTGTCATTTCCAATTTATTACATCCAAAACATGTGATTTGGCTTTTGTCCACTTATGTTTTGGGACTTTCTCTTTTATTTCGAAATCGTTTCTTGATCTGATCTCTTCTTTTCCTCATTCTTTAAATTCTTCTAATGAGAAAGGAAATTTCTTCATCAACATCTTCTTGTCCAATTTCTTTTGATTCTTCTTCTGTTTTTGTTGGTATACTTTCTTGAGATGCTTTCAATGCTATTGCTTTTCCTTTCTTGGTTGGTTTATCTTCTTGTAACAATACTTCATGTGCTCTGAAGGTTCCAATTAGTTCTTCTAATGCAAGGTTTCAAGTATTTTGGATTGGCTTATAGCTGTCACCATTGGTCTCCATATGGCTGGAAGATATCTCTTGATCTTTTCACTCTATCTTCTATTGAGTAAGTCTTGCCAAGATAACGCATCTCATTTACTATAGTTGTGAACCTTGAGTACATCGCATCAATGGTTTCTCCTTCATTCATTTTGAACAACTCAAACTACCTTATGCCGATGTCTATTCTTGTTTCATTGACATGGCTGTTCCTTCATGATGAGTTTGCAGTGTGTCCCATACTTCATTAGCAGTTGTGCATTCATCAACTCTTTCGCTTTCTTCCCTGCTCAAAGCACACGATAAGAATAATTGAGCTTTAGAATTCAGGAGTACCTTAATTTTGTCTTCAAATGGCTAGTCTATTTCTTTCTTTTTAGCAGTTATTGAATCATTTTGATCAACTCTTGGAATGAAATCTCCATTTGTAATGATGTGCCGCATTCTTGTATCTTGAGATTTTCATAAACAACTGCATCTTGTTCTTCCAAAGTAGTAATCTGTTCCATCAAAGTAAGGTGGTCTGTTTGAAGGTCATCCTTCAACAATGTATTTTGCTTTTGACATTTGTTAAAGTGTTTACTCTTTAGAGACCTTCCCTCTGATGTCAATTAAAGTAGCAAAGTCAATTTACAAGGTAGGGAGTTTGAAATGTAAATTTACCTATTTAAATTTTCCTATTAAAATCTTACGAAAATAACTCAAGATTGATCTTGGTTCTAGAAATAGAAAATGGAGAACGTTCTTGGTTAGTTAAAATCACAGTTTTAGCTTATCTAATTAACTTGATAATTAAAATAACTGAAAGTAAATAGAGATAAGGAAGAGATACCATATAAAGGTATATCCAGTCCTCACAACTGTGAGATTTTCCACTAAGTGTTCAAACGAAGAACGTTTTTGGTTTTACACAATAATGATTTAGAGAGATTGGTAGAATCTGATTGTGATCAACTCGTGTTTGAGAATAAATTCTTGATAAAAGAATTCAGTAATATGATATGGATATATGAAGATGAAATCGGAACTGATTCTTTTGTATTTCAAAAGCTTTCAAGTATGTGAATGTATGTGATTGATGGATTTTCTTAGCATTTGAAGTTTTGTGTTTTCCTTGAGCTTCGGGTTCCTTTTATAGACTTCGAGGAGGTTGATGACAGCTATTATGACTGTTGAAAAGGTGTTTGGCTTTCATGTGTCAGACTTGACCAAAAACCAGACTTTTAAACTTTGAATGTTCTTGTTTTGAACATTTTGCGTTTCTGCTTCTGTGTTAATGATATATGATCTGAAGCTTTTCATTCTTGACTATGATGATCCTTTGCTTATGCACACAAACATCTCAGATATGTGCTTAATCAATTCAGATTAAGACTTTCTTTTAGTTCGTGCAAAACAGGCTGGAGAATGGTGTAACAAGGCTGGAGAATGATGGTATGTAAGCTGGAGAGTGTTCGTATCATTCTAGACTTATGTCATCGTACTTGGAGAATGATGTTGATCATTTGTAGAAAGTTGTTAATCATATTGGAGAAAGACATTTGCTGTTAAAGATCATGTGTAACAAGCTGGAGAATGTTTATCAATTTTGAGACTGATGTTACACTGCTGGAGAATGACCATTTTTTCACTTTGCTTTGAATTGTGCCTTTTAATCTTTGATCCTTTTCAGTGAATCTTTTGCCCATAGGATAGATGTAAATTCCTTGTATATGAAATAGAAATCCATTCGCGATTTGCAAGAGCTTTCTTGCATTAAAAATTGATTTGATCTTGCTTGATGTAAATGACAGAACTGTGGAGAACATCTTGGTTTTCAAGATTATGTAACGTTCTTGGTTCAGTTTTGTTCATTTTTTGCACTTTCTTTAAACTGATTTCTCTTGCATTTGCTTTGTACCTAACTTGGATTATTACACTAAAAAAACACATGTTAAATTAATACATAATTTAGAATCATAATTAGAGTCTTTAATTAACTATTATTTGTTTACATCAAAATATTAATTTGGGATTTTTCCCTCAACAAAATGATCCAACAATCTTTAGGTTTGATTTTAGTTTTAATTTAACTTTGAACAATGGTTGTTTCTTTAAAAGAATATGAACAATCACATATTTATGACTACGGTAGAAGGTACATAATTAATTTATAGTAATATTTGATATGTTTGATATTCATATATTATATTAAAGATAGTATATTCGTTTGGATTGCATGTCTTGTTTCCGACTTGCTAGCATATATAATTGATGATAATTTTATTGTAGTTTATATATGCATGAATTTTGTTTGTTGGGATTTTTCAAAAATTCGATTATGTCTTGATTTTTATTAGTGGCATTGTATGAGTTTGACTCTTAGATGATATTTTGGTTTCAAATCTTATATTTTTGAATTGTTGACAAAAAAGAAACGCAAAAATGGGAATGACAACTATATATTGTAAAAAAAATTATATTGAACCGTTTAATTTGGAAGCAAAATTGGGGTAAATGTTAATTACCATGGTCGTAGATCATAAAGTTTATATGGTTCTAAATTTCTATGATTTTATGAAATCCTCATAATTGTAACGCTACAACGAGTTCATGATGCATGTATTAGTTATAATATAATTATGAAGAAATGGTTTCTTTAAATAAAATGAAATAAATTCTTATTGTTAAGGAGTAGATGACTTACATGTTTGGACCCATTTTTGGATATTTGATTATGGGAAATTTATATGATCATGCTTTATTAGCTTGTGGCAATATAATTATTTAATGCAAAATGAAATATATTGGACTTGGATATATTGAAAAAAAATAGAATTTTAAATTGAGATGCTTATTAAATATAGTAAAATGTAAAATGAAATAAAAGTTTGTATATGTGATAATTGAAATGCGTATTAATTGTATGTGATACAAATGTGAAGATATTAAATGACAAAACTGTAATGGTTTCCTGATAGTTGGTCAACACTATCAAGAATATAAAAAGTGTAGCTGTGTGGATAAATTTATATTCAAAGTTTTATTAAAGTTGAAAGAAATCTTGCAATTCTTTGACAAAAGAGTTGACAAGGATATGATGTTGAAGTCATTGAAGACATCATTAAGGATGTGATACAAGCTCGTATCTGAATAATCATTAATGGTAGAAATGATCAACCACACTTGAGTAACATCAAATCTTGATCTCAATGATGAAAGTACACTATTATAGTGATTGAAGTAATTGGCAATAGATACATCCCAAATGGTAAAAGTACTTGGACCATAAAATAAAAGTTGTAGGATGAGGTCTATTCTTAATGGACATATAGCATATATTTGCTAGAATGTATAATTATGGGTGCGTTTCTGATATAGTGCACCTATAGGAGAATGAAGTGGGCCGTTTTTATAGAGTTCAAGGGCTTGACTCTTAAACTGTCATGAAAAGGATATGAGACACATGACCTTATAAAATGTGTCATCTTTATAATTGGATCAATGATATCGAGATTTTATGTGTGAGTTATGCACACTTGTTCTAAAGAATGGTTGGTTCAAAGCTTGTCTACCAATCTATTTGGGGATGAGTGAAAACATATTTTTTTAAGTAATGGTTTAAATTGGAAGATACTTTTATCTGAAACTATGATATTTCCGGAATAACGAATTTAGATATATTTTGAAAATGGTAGAAGATTCATAGGGGAATTTCCAAAATATATTTGGAATTCTCTAATAGCTAGTAAATGTAACAAAATTAAATAACTTAATGTATCACTTGATCAAGTGGTGGTTGCAATGCTTGGGTTTAATACATTTGTTAGTCATCGAACCAATGCATCTGTTAAGTTATCAAAGGTTACAATATTTTTCAACAGTTATTTTTTTCACCAATTGGTATGGGTTTCTCTATAAAATAGAGTTACTTTAGAGGCATAAATGAGAACACAATTTCATGTTACATGAACCAAATTTATGTCAAAAATATTTCAGAGTTATTTTTTTTTTCTCTAGTGCACGAAAGTAATGAAAGAAATTTATTATGTAAACTATCATTGATCGATAGGTTTAATGTGAATGAACAATTCACTTCAAGGAGGCGAATCAAATATATATAGATTGATGGAGACAAATCAAATCTAAAGCTTAATGTAATACACACGTTTTGAAATGTATTTTTGCAACCTTCATCATCATCAATATCATCCTCTTCTTGATTAAGATTTGCAGCATACTCCAAATAAAAAATCCAACAATCCATTCCTTTCAAGATTCGAGTATAAAATATTGCTCCTTTTAATCACGGGTTGCTCTTGACGTGAGAATTTCATTATGAAAAAGGCATATGTTGAGACCCGAGGGAACAATATATACCCGTGCCACATAGTACAGTTGCAAATATTCGAAAACATCATTTTAGTGTTGGCCTGGAGTTTAATTTGTTACTTTTTGTCGCTTTGTGTAAGCAGATTTGCCATTTGTTTCGTAGAGGATGACTCAAACAAACTGAACTCAAATATAAAAATGTTTAGAACATGAGGTACAGAGTTCGTTTTGTGTGAATACGTAAATTAATTTATTATATGGTTATGATTAATTTGATCAATCCTTTCACATCTCATACTTTGTCTTTATCTGAGTTCAAACTTCAATTATGATAATCAATTTGATAGAAGTTAATTAAAAATTTAGGTGAAGAAGTTAGACTTTTAATTATATATAATTAACATATTTATTTCATTTCATCTATATCCTAGATTATTTTTAAGTATTTTTTAAAGAACGAAACATCAAAAAAGAAAGAGGCGGTGAAAGCTAAGTACGTAGTTGTCTTGTTTAATTTAACAAGAAAGAATCAATAATAAATTTATTTGATCATATAAGGAACCAAGTGTTTTTTCTTCAATTAGTTTTAAGCCTTGAAAGCTCATTTCATATTTTTACCAATCCAACAGTTAAGTTACTAAGTATAAGAAAAATATGTAAATGGCAACATTGATCTAAAAGTTTGGAACGAAAACGAGGCTTGTTCTTACCCGATGTCTTTTCTCCAGTATGATAACTTGCCTCATCTATTTACCCCCCAATCAATTTTCGGTTATATTGAGCATTAGCTACGATGACCCTAGTTTTTTTTATTTAAATAACAAAAGTTTCTTTTTAATTTTTTTTTGTAAGTAAATGTTAAATATTTTTTTTTATTCATCAATACTTAAACTTTAATACAATTTACTTCTTAACTTCTTCAACCGACAGGTTAAAGTTTCTTTTGTAAAAAATTTGGTTCTATTTATTTTTCGTTTTCATACTTCAACGTAAGATTAACTATTATTTTACCAGAAAATATATCACTAAAATATTTATTGCTGAAAAAAAGTCAAATAAGATAACAAATAATTAATATTATTATTAAAAAAAAAGTTTATCACATATTACAAAATTTATTGATTGTCTTTTGTATGTGTAAACAAAATTAAAACCACGGTTAAGAAAATAGAGGGAGAATATTAATGATTATTTGTTAGTAAGAAAGTTAAACTTATGATTTCTTTATCATTTCAATTCTTACTTCTCTCTTCTCAAAATATCGGAAAAAAGAAATGAATTCATTTATATTTAAATGAACACTTTTTTCTTAAGATACCTAATAATCTTTAAAAAAAAAAAAATAGAGTAAAAGAATGTGGCCTTAATCTAAGATGGAGAAAATCTTATGATTCATTCAGACTTACAAAATAATTTAGAACGTGCTTCTTTCTATTATGGAAATAATTTTTTTTTCATATAGACTATTTCTCTTAACTAATATCCTCTCCAATCAATTTAACTAATATGGCCTCTCCAATTCAATTCATGTTCTTACATCTTCATCTGATTTCTTCTATATTTATAGACTGTATTCATTATTTATTGCAAAATTTTTATAATATTTATTTAAAAATTCTAATTGGTCTTGAGCAAAAATATATAGCAATATCAGAAATGGAAAACACAATTTTAATCTATATTAGAAATTTTTTATAGACCAAATAAGTCTCTGTTTTTTTTTCTCAAGTTCATTTCGAAAAAATTATATTAATATGTTTCTTCTCTTAAACATTATAGTTATTTTCTTGCCCCACTAAAGAAAATTTATGAATTTTTTTCACTCTACCAAAGTCAAATTATATCCAGACTAGCCTAGTGGTTTCATGAGATGAGACAATACCAAATCATCAATTATTCTTACCGTGGTTTCTGTAATTTCAAAAATCTGATCAACCTAGATTTGAATATTTTGTTTTCTCTTTCTTTTTATAATTAAAATTTTTGATAGAAGAGACACATTCTCATGCAAAAAATTATGAACAATGAATTTACAGCAAATTACATATTATTTATTACAAATATTATACTAAATTGAAAATCAAGTCACAATCAGCAATAGATCCAACAATTTATATAATTTTATCATATTTCTCCAAATGGCGTAGACAAATAAAATAAACAAATTGTAACTATTTAGTTATTCATTTTTTTAGAATAACTAATGATATCTAACATTTATTTTCTTTTTCACTCTACTTCCTAGATCAACTTTATAACTTTACTATTATTTTATTTTGTAAAAGAATATATATCCTCTACTGTTTAATTAGACATTAATAATAATTAACTTTAACCCGGCCCAGAAAAGGATTGCTCTCTAAATTAATCCTAATAATGTATACATCGACAACACACTCTGTGGTCCCCTCCTTCAAATGATAAATTGCATTAAAATAATAAAAATAATAATAATAATAATAATAATAATATAAATATATTATTATATTATTATTATATTTTATTATATTATTATTATTATTTTTATTATTATATTATATTATTATTTTTATTAAATATGTGCCCATGATTACATATTTTCTTAAAGACACAAAACAATGCCCTATTGTATTTTGGAAGTTGGTTCGATTTTGCCCTTAGATACAGTGATTTATTTCTTTCTTTCAAAAGATCATAAATCTTTGAGCTTTTTCATTTGAAAGTCCATTAGTGTCGTCATATTGATCTTCATTGAATGAAAATTAACTTCAACAAACATTCCAAAATCATATTATTATTCACCTCAAAGTGTTGATAAGTATAATAATGTAATCTAACATGTCCAGTACTACTTGATGGACATCTATGTTATTCTCCACACGTATACTAGTACTAGGCGTCGTCGGAGACTCTTCCATGATTTGTTCAAAAGCATATCATTTGTCACCTGAATAACCCATGTACATTTCTTTCAATAATAATATATATAAATTACTATCTATAATAAAAATACATTACATAGAACTTGATGCAGAGTAATGTTTGACTTGAGCTTACGAAACAATAACAACTCTTCGCAATCAATAAAATAACACTATGTCAAAATGAAAATTTAATAATATTCATTAAATAAATAACTTCATAAATAGTAACATGAGAAAGAAAAACATTAAAGTTAGAGAGAAAAGTTAGAGAAAAATAAAAGTTAAGGAAAATTATTTGTAGATAGAAGGTAAAGTGAAAATTTAGAAGTAAGAAATGAGAGGAAAAATGATATATATAGGGAGAAAAGAAAGCATTTGTGGTGGCAAAAACGGCCACAAATGTCAATGATTCTATTATTTTTGTGGCAACCTAAGCCCTCACAATGCAGTAATATTATGATATTTGTGACGATCAAAGCGGCCACAAAATGTCAACAACTCTATTTCCTTTATGGCGGCCTAGGCAGTCAGAAAAGGTTGCCTTTGTAGCGGTCTAAGCCCTCACAATGTTACAATAGTATGATTTTGTGACGGTATTTGCTGCCACAAATTTCTACTGATATTTATAATCAATCAAACCCATTGTTAGGGTGTTAGCCGCCACAAAGTCAAATAATTTTTCCCTCCCACAATTTTGTGACTGTTTTTAGCCGCCACAAAAGTTACAATTAGCCAAATATATATTTTTATTTGTGAGGCCTTTTCATCCACAAATAACAATCATTTTAATTTTAGTATTTGTGATGACTTTTTTAGTTAATAATTTGTGAGAATTTTTTTCGGCCACAAAATCTTTTTTTAATTAGGCCACAAATTGATTTTATTCTTGTAGTGATCCGAATAAGTGGACATGTACATCTTGTAGGCAATTTTTGAAAGAAAAATATACCCCCTAAAAATTGAAAATAACTTTCCTATTTAAAGACTAAAGCCCACAACAGTTAGTCTTTGTTTGGCATGCCACATATAATCGATTTTCAACTATCTCGTGGCTTCTTTCATAAGTTTCCAATGCAGAAGTTGATTAAAATTTTTTTTAGTATTGTCCTTCAAAAACCCATGTTCTGCACCTGACTTCGAAAAACCCCTATTCTACATTTTATTTTGAAGTCCTGGTATTTTAATGTTGTACCTTAGCTTAAACATATTTTGTTTCGAACTTGTTTGAAATTCTTTTTTGAAATGTTATATATTTGAGATCAATTAATGGAGCTTTTACTTTATCATCTCACTGA
>PGTU02012887.1:0-10815 GCA_002896215.2 Cicer echinospermum | reverse complement strand
AATTTTGGACCAAAATTCTATTTGGGGATCAAAACCGGGGAGAAACAAAATGGAGGGACTACTTTTGCGATTTAGCTAAAATAGGGGACCAAAATTGCAATTAATGTAAAATATACATGTTTTATGAAGACAAAGATCCAAGGAAAAAGTGGTCCAAGTTGCAATCTCAAAAAAAAGTTAAACATCAAAACACTATGCGTCAAATATGCCTAGAAGTGTTTATTAATGTAAAGGTACATGATGCAATCTAATATTCGTATATTTCAATATGCACATGAGAACCTTTCATTTTAGCATGTGCATCCAAAAGGATTTCAAAAAATCAATATATAAATAAATGTTTGAAATAACATTTTTGGCAAAATACAATGTTGTATTCGAATACAACATGTGTAGTCGAATACAGACAATCAGTAGCTAAAATTGAACATCTTGTATTCGAACGATGGTGTATCGATACGAGTGCTATACAACTGAACATGTATTAATAGTTGTATTCGAATAGAGATGCTAAGCAGTAGTTGACAATCGACTACCAATGGGTAGCAAATAAAACTGAACGTTAAATACAATGTGTATTCGACACACACTTCAAATTCAAGCTGTATGTCGAATTCGTGACAACTGAAAAACTAATGCAATTTTTCAATTCTGAAATGGTTCCGGATCATTGCATTTCTTCATCAAACCTTAGGAACGAAGGCCACTAATCTGAAGTGATGTCTATGGAGAGATAATACACCATCACATCAGATTAATACACAACCAATCCTACAACCAAACCTTGAACAAACTTTCTAAAATGTTTTGATTTATCAAAGGTTCACTTTTTATTTCAAGTACAGATTTTACATTTTCATACATTGAGAAAGTTCTCTAGTGTACTTGAAATTATATTGGATTGTTATCATTGTACATCAATTGTTATATCATATGATCTAAGTCAAAATCAATATTGCTAAACATTCAGTGTTGTTAAATTGAGGAAGTGGTGTACTTCTTCAAGTTTTGTAAATTGAGGAAGGTAGGTGTTCTTTCTCAAGTTTTGTAAACTAAGGATAGTAGTGTGCTATCTTAGGGTGATTGTTAGGAGTTTGTAACCAAAGGTCCTAGGGTGAGACTTTACTTATTCTACCAATAGTTTGGAAAATCTCTTGTGGTGGTACAAGAGGACTGGATGTACCTTGGTTATACAGATAATAGGTGTGTTCTTTAATTTTCTGCCATTTATCTTTTCCATACACTACTTAATCAGAAAAATAATTCCACTAAGTCTCTAAAAAACTAAAAATTTCTAGAAAAAAAAAAAAAAAAAAAAAAAAAAAAAAAAAAAAACACCGAATTCAACCACCTAATTCACCTCCACTTAGGCGCGTCTTCTGTTCTTACAATTGCATCAGAGCAGGTTTCGGTATGTTGCTCCTCGACCTTATTAATGGCTTCCGCACAACCAGTTTTAAGAGATGGTGGTAGTCAGCAATATGTTTCATTGGTGAACATCTTGAGGGCCAAAAACCAAGGAGATTGATATATGAGATGCAGTAGAAAGATGTCCCTATGTTTCAAAAAACAGTCATCAACAATAATAAGAAATAAAGATTAAAGCTTCATGGACATATATGACAAGAGGAAAAGTGCTTTTTGATAAGAGGCCAAATTATGTTACAATCGACACTTGAATGGACGGATTCTTTCGTGTATCACATTGAAAACAGCTAAAGAAATCTGGGATACACTTGAAGTAACATATGAAGGAACTATTGAAGTAAAATGTTCCAAACTCACACAATATCTCAAGAATATGAATTGTATCGAATGCAGCCCAGATAATCTATTCTGGACTTGCAGAAAATATTTTCTCATCTGACAACAACCACTTGACGACGCTTGAAAAATCTTCACTAATGATGAATTGAAACCTTAAATTATAGATCATTAACAAGCGCATGGCAACCTAAAAGTAACGCAATTTCTGAAAGAAAAGCCTATTAAAGATGTCTCTTTCTGCACTTTTTGGAAAACTTCAAGAACATGAAATTGAACTTGAAAGGCTAAACAAAATTAAATTCAAGAAAATTAAGCAAAGAACATTGCCTTAAAAAGCGGAGTCAATAAGAGAAAATCAATGATGAGAATTCTGATGAAGATGAGATGTCACCTCCCTTGTAAAGAAATTTGGTAAGTTCCTTCAAAATGAAAAAACTTATAAAATTGAAAAGAAAAGAAAAAGTTTCAGGGAGAAGGATGTCTCCACTTCGAATCAAAACTTCACTTGTTTTGAGTGTGTGGCAAGCAAGGACACATAAAAGCAGAGTGCCCAAATATTAAGAAAAGTGCTCACAAGAAGAAAGAATCAAAAAAAAGGCATATATAGGCATGGGAGGACATAAGTCAGTCAATCTTCAGTCGGAAAGTGATGATGATGTGCAATGTTGCATTATAGATGGCATCACACTATCCAATGAAGAAGAAGATGTTTACGTTACAAACTCTTTCTCATAATAATGATACTAATAGTGAATTATTTATTGAGTATAATGATGCTCAAAAAGTGCAATTAAGAATACTTATGGAATGTAAAATCTGTTCAATAGTGTCAACTCAAATTTTCTCTCTTAAGAGAAAAAATTTGACACTATAGAAAAGATCTGAAAAAATTAAAACAGAATGTTACATGCAATAAGTTGATTCTCTTTCTGTCAAATGTCCAATTAAATAGAGTAATTGAAGATATGAAAAAGGACCGTTGGATTGGAAAATATCCTGTTAATATGCAAAGATATTCAAATGAGCAAAAGTGTCTTGTTATTCAAAATTTGATAAAAACAAGTATAAATAAAACCATCTTTGTTAAAGCAAGTGATCAATCCAAAGAGAAGTTATAATTATGCAAAAGAGATCATCATTTTAAAGAAAAAATAATTCAATAAAATCTCATATACATACTATACAAGTAAATCTACTCCTACATGCTTTTATTGTGGGTCAAAATGGCCACACCCCTAATGCTTGTCATTTTAATAAATTTGGTGTGTCCAAAATGGGGCATTATGTGTGGGTCAAGAAAGGTACTAACTACATGGTATTGATTTTTTATAAGTCACTACTTCAACATCTAAAATCTTCACTTGATATGTTGATAAAATTGATTATTTTATGTTTATGTGTTTCTGTAAATATGAAAATGTGCTTTACATTTTGTCTTTTGTAGTGAAAATTTCGTTTAAAAACAAAAATTGTAATATCGTAGACCGAATACACATTGTATGTATTTGAATACATGTTTCCAGAAAATCCTGTATTTCAATACAACAAGTGTGTAGTCAATATATATTCGCGATTTTCCCTCTATATATGCTTAGTATTTTGTTTGTTGTTTTTTTCCTTCTTTTTGATCATGTCAAAAGGGGGAGAAAATTGGTATGTTGTTGTTGTTAAAAAACTTTTTGTAGGTCTTCCAAAATGTTTAAAACATGATGGCACGAACTCAAGCTCAAAGGGGAGTTATCATGTATTACGAGGGAGAAAAGATTAAAACGATCAAACACTTTGAAGTCTCAACAACAGCAAGGTTTTGTCATTATAAAAAGGGGGCGAGAATGTAAAATTACATGTTTTTGATGAAGACAAAGACCAGGAAAGTGATCAAGTTGCAAGTCAAAAAGAAGTTAAACATCAAAGACAACTATGGTCAATATGCTAGAAGTTTTATAATGTAAAGGTACATGATGCAATCTAATATTCGTATATTTCAAATGCACATGAGAACCTTTCACTTAAGCATATGCATCAAAAAAGATTTTCATAAATCAAAATATATAAATAATGTTTGAAAATAATATTTTTGACAAAATACAATGTTGTATTCGAATACAACATGTTGTAGTCGAATACAGACAAGTCAGTAAGCTAAAACTGAACATCTTCAACACTGTATTCGAACACGTACAAGAATGTTGTATTCGACTATACAAGCTTCAAAATTCAAATAAAACAGTTAACGTTAAAATAAAACTGATGTGTTATTCGACTACACACAAGCTGTAGTCGAATACAACTGGAAACAATGCAATTTTTCAATTCTGAAATGGGTCCAGATCATTGCATTTCTTCATCAAACCTCTTGGATCAATGGCCACGAATCTGAAGAGATGTTATGGAGTATAAATACACCATAACTTCATATCAATAAATAATCAATCCTACAACCAAACCTTGACAAACTTTGAACAAACTTCTAAATGTTTTGATTTTATTCAAAGTTTCACTTTTTATATTTCAAGTATAGATTTTACATTTTCATATCATTGAGAAAAGTTCTCTAGCGTACTTGAAATTATATCGGATTGTTATCATTGTACATCAACTGTTATATTCATATTGTCTTAAATCAAAATCAAATCAAACAATTTGTGTTAAATGAGGAAGTTCAAGTGTTGTAAATTGAGGAAGTGGTGTTCTTTCTTCATGTTTTGTAAACTAAGATAGTGGGTGCTATCTTAGGGTGATTGTTAGGAGTTTGTAACAAAGGTCCTACGGTGGGACTTGTACTTATTCTAACTAGTGGAAAATCTCTTGTGGTGTGGCAGATGACTGAATGTACCATTGGTGGATAAGGGGAACCAGGACAATATCTGGTTGTGTTCTTTATTTTTATATCCCATTTTATCTTTTTCATACACTATCTTAAATCAGAAAATAATCCATTAAGTCTCTAAAAACTAGAAAATTTTCTAAACACCTAATTCACCTCCACTCTTAGGCGCACTTTCTGTTCTTACAATTAAGTCTTTTAAATTAAATGATTTCAATTGTAAGACATATAAAACATTAAATATTTTTATTTGATATAAAAAATTTCCTTCTGATGTCTTCTTTATATTCTTTCTTAAAACGTTTTTTATTGTGATTTTTGTTCAATGTGGGCAGTGAGAGAAGTTACTAAATTTCAAAGAAAAATGATAACTAACTAATTCAACTGAATTATTTTGGCAGGTATATATTTTCAAACTATACCAAATATAATGTTACTTCAATCCCATAAGTATTTGTGAAATGTGATTGTTGGATTAAAAAATTATATCATATAGATAATCTATGTAAATTTTTACATAAATCTAAACTATTTTATATGTTATGAATACGTTAAAATTAACTATTAAGAACTTTAATTATATGATGTTAATCTGAGCCACTAATAATATATCTAATAATTTTTTATTTATGTAAATTTATATATATATATATATATATATATATATAATATATAATCTATATTATATAATCTTTAAATTCAACAATCAATTGTAAACATGTAAAAACGTAATTGAGTGGTGTAATATCAGTATAACATTGTATCAATGAAATTTAATCCCTCTTATATACGTATACGAGAGGATTAAATTATACACCTCAAGAGTTACACTAACATCATATGAGATAAATATTTTTTAAAATGATTCGTTTGATTGAAAGTTAGTATCATATCTAAATTTTTTGACATCAATTTATAATCATTTACTATGTCATCAAAATACATTAAAATTAACATTGTCTACCATTACATTCTTGACATTAATCTTAATATATCATGATGGCATAGAAAATAGACGAGGGATCAAATTACATCCAAAGAGTAACATTAAAAGTTACACTCATTCAATAAGATCTGACCGGATAAATATTTTTTAAAATTAGTCGTTGGATTAAAAATTAATATTATATAAATCTTATATATCTATAGAAAATAATTGTAGCTTAATTTCAAAATTTATAAATCATATTAGTTTTCAATTCTATCAGTTAATTTTAAAAATATTTTATCAAACACAATATTATTTAATAAGTATAATCTTTTAGTATAATTTGATCATGCTCTTAACGTATAGCATTACACACACAAGTAATTTTTTATTGTTATTCAATAAAATATTAATATATTTATATGTATAAATATATTGATTATTAAAGTGCTTATCTCATCATTTCATTAGAAAAAATATATCAACAAGCATTGTCGTTATAAATTAATATAGAGATTAATTGTGAATGTACTTTTAATATAAAAATATCTATATTATCGTCTCTTTGGTCTCTAACTAAAAGAATTGTCTTAATGCAAATTATAAAAAAATTAATATCTAAAACTGTGTTTAGCATTTGAAAAATAAACTAAAAATAATCAATTTGTTAGAGTAAAAAAAGAATAAAAAAGATAAATTTATAGTGGAGATGGAATATTTTGGTCCATCTATTAAAAGATTGGAATTTTATATGTAGAGCAAAAGTTACTGATAAAATATGTGGTTTTAGAGAGATAACTTTATTCGTTAGAAGCAGTAGACATTTCTAAGTCGTTAGAGACAAAATTTATTGGTCCGTTTATAATTAGAGACAAAAAAAACTTGATTTGTAACCAAAAGAATTGGTCTAAACCCAAAATAATTTAGTCATAAACTTTCTGTCTTTAACGCGTATAATGCTGTTTCAATGTAGAAGGACCAAATATTAATAATACAAGTGAGGAAGATAAGTGGATGAGGCAGGTGGGCTTTAAATGAATGAAGACAACTGAAAATTTAAAGAAGAAGAAGATACATGGAAACTCTTTAGACTGCAGGAGCTGTCAAACAAAATTTTAAAAAAAAAATATATAACTAGTTATCGGGTCGACAGGTTCAAATTGTAAATCCATTACCCGAACCAAATATAAACGAGTTCAAATTGGTTGGGTTGAGTCGGACCGAAAGTAACCAGGTACAGATAACATTGGGTTTGGATTGAGTTGGTGATCGGGTTGCGGGTCGACTAACACCCATGTACACTCCAAAAATTATTTATATTCTACATGATGGGATTATTTTGTTGTATGTATTTGCGGAAGCGAGAATTATATGTGATGTATTTTGTATGTAAAAAAGTAGGCTAAATTACATATGTGGTCCTTTAACTTAATTTCAGGTAACGTTTTAGTCCTTTATCTTTTTTTTTTCCGACATGGTCCTTTATTTTAATTTTAAGTGACAATTTGATATTTTTTGTTTTAAAATTTCAACAATCTTATCCTTTTTTATACAAAAATTCAAAAAAAATTTCAATCGAAACTCATAAAATTAATTATATTCTTCAATATAATACAAATTTCATCAATTTCGTAATGCAAATCTTCAAATAAACTCATATTTTCATACTTTATTTGATATTGTTAGGAACAAATGACTAAATCGGAAAAAAGAAAAGATAAAAGACTAAAACGTTACCTAAAATTAAGTTAAGGGACCACAATTTAGCCAAAAAAGTATGAGATATATTGTATGTGGGGAAAAATTCTTAATCCAAAATTTTATTTATTGCTATATATGGAGAGTTAAATTGTAACATAAAAACATATCATATCCCTAAATTAAAGAGCAAATCACAAACATATTCTAAATATAAATATAAATTATATATCCTAATGATATATTGATCTAAATTTTAAATATATTTAAATTTAAATTTAAACATAAATAAAATCTTCTACGAATATTTAAACATATTATTCTCAATACTTCTCTTTGACTGAATATCTTCTAGGCATCCCATTTGAATCTCAACTTGGAGATTTAACTTTCTTATCTTTGACGCTTGATTTCTTCCTTTTATGTTGGTTGTAATTCTTATCAATATCTTTTTTGAATGAGACCAAATCAATAATTGACTCTAATTTTTCCTTCTTTGAATTCATCTCTTTTTGATGAATTTCTTTGTACCTTGGAGACTCCATGGTGGAAACATTGCATTTTTTATGGCTTTTTGGTAGTTTTACACCTACATCTTGATTCTCCTCCATAACCATGAAATTTCATGAAAACACATGCATTGTCATAGTCTTTTTTTCTCTTCTCTACATACCATGTCCGTTCTTCATCAAATCTAAAAACAAATTCTTGTCTCTATTGAGTTGGATCACATTCTTAGTTGTTTTTTGATGTTTAATCACATAATTTTTATGTTTAAATAACACTTGTAGCATTTCTCAACAACTGAGTAACACTACAAGATTTTGATCAATTTCAGGAACATATAAAATATTAGAAATAGTTTCAAACCTAATGACTTTTAATTCTAATTGTTCAAGTCTCTACAACAATGTGGTGCTCCATTCCTAATTCTGATTTGGAAATATTGTTTGGTTAAGTACTTTGAAAGACATGGATCATAAGTCCATATGATTTGTTGCAACCACTATCAATAACCAATCTTTGTGAGAGGTTGGTTGGTTTAAAACCTACTTTTGCGAAGTAGTAGTTTCTCATCCTTTCCATTTCAACCAATGTTAACATTTTCTTGTTGTTGTTGTTGAGACATGCATAGATAATCCATATGTTCTAATTGGCTACACTTGTTAACATTTCCTTCTTGTTGTTGTTTCTTTTTCTGTATTGATAGTCATGATTTTGGTGAAGACAATTTGAGAGGCGCCAAAAAAAATATTAGGAAAATAAACAAACAGAAAAATTTAAATAACAATCAAAACACACAAAAATAACCAGAAAACTCTAAAATTAGAGGAAAAAAAACACGACTGTTGTCTAATGACAATCAAAGAATAACACTACATAAAAATTGTTACAATACATATACTTCTCCAAAGTAAATAATTGAAGTAAATCTAACAACACTCTAACATAAGAGTACATATTAACTGACA
This sequence comes from Cicer echinospermum, assembly GCA_002896215.2. Classification (NCBI taxonomy): domain Eukaryota; kingdom Viridiplantae; phylum Streptophyta; class Magnoliopsida; order Fabales; family Fabaceae; genus Cicer; species Cicer echinospermum. The sequence goes on along the minus strand of PGTU02012887.1, from coordinate 2,123 downwards.
ACAACAAAATTCTTTCCAGTGACATAGTATGTAAATTAAATTTGTTAATATAAAATTGTATTCTCATAAAACAAGTTTACCATTTTTATTTAGTATATAATAACTATAATTCAATTTTTTGGTCCTGATTTAATTGAATTAATTATTTTGTCGAACAATCCTCCTCTCTTTCAACGGTTTTTCCTTATCCGAACAGTTAAAATTTCTTTTGTTGCCATGTTTTGCTTCTCATGCTTTTATTATCTCTTGCTTCTTGTATTCATATGTTGTTTCTCTCCTATTGACTTTATTGTTCTTTTCCATTGTATGTGACAATGGTTGATTTTTCAAAATATTCACGGATACATGAATGCTATTTAAAAATAAAAGAACAAAATTTTGATTATTTTTTCTTTTATATAAAAAGAAAATAATATTTGATATTTTTTTAACGAAAAAAGATAGAGATATAAAATTTTGAAATAAGAAATAAATAAAATAATGAAGTAGAAATGAGAGGAGTGTGTGATAGATGGTCAATGTGATTTTATTGAGTTATGACATTACCAATCAAAATATTTTGTTATAAAAATTATATAGAATCATAGAGTATTAATATGAGAAAATTAAGATTTAACTTATTTGATAATAAGAAGGATTAAATAAATTTTATATCACTATTTGCAAACAAGCTCTTCATAAGAAGCTTGATTTTCTTTTCGCAAATAAATTATGTTGAGTGAAAAATGGTACAATTTATTTTCATCTATTTTCAAATTATGCTATCATCAACATAATTGTTCTCTTTTTCTCTTTCTCCTTCTCTTGCAAAATAAGTTTTAATGGATTAATTAAGAAAATTTGCGAATTATTTGCTAAGAAATCGGCATGACAAAATTTTAGCTATGTAGCTATGAAAAGTAATTTTGAACAATTTTTTACTATGAGTCAACTGCACATTAGAATGTTTTAACTATCAACTAGGAATTAGATAGGAATTTTTTATAGCTAATTAGTCTCTCAAAGCAAACGGCCAATTTGGTAGACCTAGCTAAGTTCATTAGCTATTAGCTAGAGATTAGTCACAAATTAGCCGCCAAATTTTTCATAGAAAATATTGTATTTTCTTGTATTGTGTTTTTGTTACATAACACAATTAGATTCAGATTCATGGACACCCGTAAAATAATCCATAATTGGTAAGGTAAAAATTCACATAATAGGTATGAACACGTAAACATGTAATTGGGTAGGTAAAAAACCCACATAATAGGTATGGGCACGGAAACATATAATTATCCGCAAAATTAAGCGACTACGGGTGCAACACCCCGTATTTATATAAATATATTATTTATTTATTTATTATATTAATGTTTAGTTTAATTAATTGTTTTCTTTTTATATTTTAACATCTATTAATATCATTAGACCACTATAATATTTATAATTGAAAGATAAACATTTACAAGTTTTTTAAGAATTTGATTATGATAAATAGGTAAATAATTGTCACTTTATAACTAAGAGTTATGTCTTATTAATCGTGATTTTTTAATTATACTTGCAACTTCCTATCAATTATTTTTACAGTTCTCGAATAATATTGTTGTAGGAATTGCAACTTCATAAAGTATTATTATGAATATTTGAATGTGTATTGTAATGGGTGTTCATTTAAAATTATTTGAGTTAGAAAATACTTTGGTTTCTAATAATTTATGATTTGATTTAATATATTTGGATAATTTTTAAAATTAATCACATCGTTCATTTATTTATCGATCTATTTTAGTTCACTACAAGAAGAAAAATTGATTTGCGGTAGTTGTAAGGGACATCTGCGGCAGTTATAACTGCCTCAAAAAGATGATTGCGACGGTTCTGCAACTGTAGCAGATTCGTGCGTCGCGAGGCTTGTTTGCGATTCCATAAACTGTCATTCCAACCGTCGGCAAAATTTTGCGACGGTTCCTAACCGCCTCTACCTACAGTTTGCAACGGTTAAAATCGTCGCTAAACACACTCAAATTTATTTGTTTCTAAAAAATTGCGACAGTTATCAACCGTCGCTATATTTATTTGCAGGTAGTTTGAACCATCGCAAACCTAATAATTTAAAATAAAAAAAATATGAAATAATT
>PGTU02012886.1:10000-24025 GCA_002896215.2 Cicer echinospermum | reverse complement strand
TGGTGCGGTTGGGGAGTAGAGACCTCGATGCCGGGTCGTTCCAAAGTGACTTGCTATTGCTGCTGCAGTGCATCTTGTTCATCATCCAGGAATTTCTTTATAATCTTTGCCTTCCTTACCAGGAATTGGATTCGAACCAAGTATAAGATATTAAAAATGCCGGAGAATACCCGGTATTTGAGTTTTTAGCATTAACACGATTAAATCTTATTTTTTCCTAGCCGATTCTTCCCTTCCTTCTCTTCTCACTCCCCGGGTTTAGCTCCCGACTGGAGGGAGAGGGGCAAGGCATTAGGGATAGCAGCTTTCGTCTCCAGTAATGGATGGATAAGGTGGTAGTGCCAAATTTCGGAGTAGCCGTAATGGAAGAACTTTTAGCTTGGTTGTCCGGCCCTCTTCACCGATCTCCTAGCCCTACGAATCAAACATCTCCGGGCATCTGGTTTCAAAGAGAGATTGGTTAGTCGCCTTCTGTTCATTCTGACCCCTGACTACCGGACCCCATTGGTTAAGTTGGGGCAGGAATAGCTATCGGACTACGATCACAGGCCGGGCCGACCCTCCTTTATTCTAGTCCAGTTGGAGAGGGAAAAGTCCCATCCGTTCCAGAAGTCGCAGAGAAATGGAAGGCTTAAATACCTAAAACTACGGAGGCATGATCTAAAATGGTAAGCCCGGTGGTTTCAGTTGAGCTAGCCAACAACCACATCAGCTTCTTAGGGATAGTAGGAGCTCCCGTAGCTCCAACCATTCTAGTGAACCGGTCGAGACCAGCAGCTATGATACCCTGTGCCGGTTGTGCGAGGCAGCCTCAATAAAAATCAAGAAAAACGTCCTCCTCAGGAAAGAAAGCTGATTCACCTCTACCCTATTGGTTAATCCCGAAGGAAGCTTCCCTGAGAGAGCTGCTATAAGATAAGCTCTTTTTCCATTTATTTAGAGAGAGTAGCTGCTTTCCGCGTCTGCTATTCCTTTCCTCTAATGACTCAATTAAAACCTACCGAAATGGCTCTTTTAAAGAAGGGCTTGATTCACAGGAAAATTTTTAGAGGGTCGACCAGTCCATTTATCATCCCACAACTCACCCAAGCAAGCTCAGGAGTCAGTGCTACAGAAGTGAAAGCCCGATCGTAAGTAACTTCCACAAAAGATATCTTGTTTTTTGTCCTTCTCGGGTTCCCAGTCTAATCTTCTGCTGCTGCCCCCGGCCTATACTTAATTTAAGACTTTCTGGTCCAGGCCTCAGGCTTACAACAAGTCTAATTCTTCCGCTACCGATATTGGATCTGAGCCTTCCTTGAAAGAATCGCAAACAAAGAGTCAATTGCTTAGCTTATCGAGATCGCCCCTCTTTCTTTCCTTTTGCGCCAAAATTCCTTTCTTTTTTCTATTTAGCTTCTGCACACATTGACACTGACACCTGGCTCCACCTGAGGATCACCCAGACGCACGAGCACAGACTGGTGTACACTCTCTGCACATCGCGGACTTAGGCCTTTGCATGCAGCACCTGTCTTCCGCAGGTCTAGAGTAGCACAACTGAAGCAAAACCTTTCCATCTTTTCGGCAATACGCGCCCGGGAGAGAGAGACATCTCTCGTTATTTGCTGCCTTTCTTACTACTTTGACACAGTCGTCTACGTAAAGGTCTGCACTCGGAGAGATGCAGTCCCCCATGTATGACATCTTTGAGCCGTCACTGATGAATGTTAATGATGAAGAGCACAAGAGACGTAGCACCCTTTCTCAACCTAAGAAGGCTTGCATCTAGGATTCAGACTAGCCACAATCTAAAATAAAATTCCTCAAATAAGAGGTCAACCCATTTCACAAAGCAATCCATTTCTACAAACGGAGAAAGGTTATGCAGGCGGGTGTTTCATTTGCAGTTGCTGGTCGGGGCCGTGGGATGGAAAGAAAGATGAATAGTTTCGGTTGGCCTGGCCGGAGATGGAGACACAGGTGGGTAGGTAGTAGAATACGAGAGACAACTCTATCTAAGCCCGGGGGAAGCTCGATGCGGGTCTGTTGCTCTAGCCTTGCTCCTCTGCTCTTATCCGGTTGATGTGCTTTCTCCAGTTTTCAATGAAGAAAAACTAGTGGAATGCATTCTTCCAGGCGGAAGCCCATTCCTTGTGCTCAGTCAATTAATTAAAACAAATAAGCATAAAAGAAGGAGATGAAAGAGCGGGGAATTTTCTTATTGACCAAGGCAGAGGATTCCAGCGGAGAGGGCAGTGACATATAAAAAATATTCCGGGTTAACAAACCTATCTGTTAAAGGAGTAATCCGTGAGACTTAATCCTAGCCCACGGTTGTTAAAGAAGTTCCCTGTCCCTTGTTTTCACTACCACATTTGTGCTTTCTACCATGGATTGGATCAAGTGCCTCGCTGCTTATCGACTGGAATTGCTGGAGCTTTGGCAAGAACTAGGTCAGATAGATCAGCTATTAGGTAGTGTAAGTTCTGAGTTCCCGGAATCAGCGGAGGAGGAATGACTTGGTTGCTAAAGCCTTCTTTAAAACCTACCTCTTTCCGAACTGGCAACTGGTAACAAAACAAGTGAGGTAGATAGTCCGATCATCACAGATCGATCGCTAATACTAAATACTAATACAAGGGGAGGCTGGCAGCCGGATAAACGTAGAAAGGGATGCTACTTAGAACCAAAGATAAGCCTGTTCTAACTAGAGGACAAGAGCGGGAGTTTCCTCCGCAGTCTAGGTGCCGGTAGCGCAATCTGGAACTAGTCCTAAACTACTAAGGGAACGGGGAACAAGATATTTATACCTATTTTAAGGTATTAGAAAGAAAAAAGAGAGATTCTCCACTTGCTGAGCTACATCCGCTTGTCTGAAGTAAGCTCAACGAGTCCCTTCTTTCTCCTTGTTCTAATTCTCACTCTTATTTGACTCTTCGGCATTGGCATCTATCTATATCTAAGTGAAGCTGAAGCAGCAGCCTCTGGAAAAGATTCAACCACACACTTCACTTACCTTACTTTCAAGTAGATGAGCTTGATCTTCAGCCTTACACTTTGCTCCTCGCACAGTAGCACATGCTGTTTCATCAACTCTAAAGACCTTATGTTTCGATTAATACCTAGTTCCACTCCTGGAGATCTGCGAAACTACCCCTTAAGCTGATCAAAGCTGCTGATCACTCCGGTCACCCGGATCTTGTTGTAGACCCGAAAGGAGTTGAAAAATAAGTTACTCTTAATCGAGCTTGTTGTCCCGACCGGCCGGGTCTATAACAAATCATAGACAAAGCAAGCAAGACAGATGAACACGCAAACCGACTGGGAGAAGAACCGAAAGATTGATTGCAAAGAAAAGCAATACTAGAGTTAGAGTACTGAGGATGATGAAGGGAAATCTCTCCATTTTGCTTGCGAATAACTCGCTGGGTTAACCTGTAAGTGACTGCAGGCCTTAATATTTACCTTCCAACTGGGCTTTTTTCCTCCGGACATCCTCCTTTTATTTATTCCTTTACAGGTGGTTTAAACATTCTTATCTTAGGGGTACCCTTTTATCTTTTTAGAAGAATTAAAACATGTAAGTAAGGAGAGGAAAATAAACCTCGTATTCTTTGGGGGCGGCGGCCTCTTTCTAGCATCAGCCTGGATGACCAGAGAGCTGGGAGTAGTCGTCATCTTTGTCCATAGTAGGTCATTCCAGCGGAAGACACTTAGCGCAGGAATCGAGCACAGCTTTCGCAGCAATCCTTTTTCTTTATTGGGAGACTGAAAGAAGGATTTTATTACGGAAAGATGGTTATGGAAGCCTATCATGACATGTTTATCAGCGTTCATGTGTGCTGCTCGCTCTTGCCTTTTCCTTGTCCAACTGCATTAAGCGGCATTGCTTAGCTTAGCATAACAGCTAGCATCAACTACCAATCAATAAAGAAAGCACCTTCATGGACTGAGAAGGGGTAAGCCCTCTCTTTATTCTGGAGTGCGCTTTCAAAGAGCGCTATAAAGACTATTCATTCCCAGAAGTAACGATCTTAAGCTTTGAAGCGCTATGGATGAATATCTAGGAGCAAAATTATTGTCAGCTCTCTCGTCTTTCACTGCTAGGTCAGCTAGCCTAGTTCGTAGTTGCAGGTGGGAACGTTAAATACTGCCTTCGATCCGTTGACCCGGGCACTCGTCCTCATCGCTTGTTAGAGAGCTATAACTTCACCGGTGAGATGCCAGCCAGGGAGATCTATTTGATTGGGAAGTTCTTAGCGGATATCAAAGGTGCATCCGCAAATCGCATGTGTTAAGTATGGGCTTTCACCGATGCTTCGATCACTTCCTATAGATACCGCCTAGCTTGAAAGAGAAAGAGATCACAGGCATGTGGTGAAGCATACCGAGAGAAATAGCAGTGAAATAACCATATCGAGCACAGGTCTCACTCTACAAGTTCAGTTCGATGAGCTCCTAGCGACCTGTGCCTACTATCTACTTAGTGTGTGTGCTAGGGAAAGCAAGCAAGCTGAGCAGTTCTCACTGTGTCCGGTGACCAACAAAGCTTGTGGACTACTACTGGGACGAACTCTTCTACATACTGGTGGGACTATTCACTGACTAACTGATTCGGGGAACGAAGAAGGCCCGATATCTACCTACATCTACAGTCGTAAGAAGATAGCGACTTGATTGTACTATAGGCAAAGCCATCCCATATGCCCTTCTTCAGTATATGATTCACAGTTCAGCCTGCTCAGCCCCAATCAATGCTTTCTTCTTCAGGCTTCAAAGCCTTTTCGTTAAGCAATCCCTTCACACCGCCCTCCTCACTCCTCATCAAGCAATGGATGGTAGTAGTGCTGTCTCAAGTCAAAGAGTTCAGACCCGTCGAATGAATTGAATTGTGGCCTGGTGGGAGGACTTGTGTACGATGCAGCTGGCACCTTGAGTTCTCGTTGCAGAGTAGGCAGACACTCTTGGGCGTGCACTGTACACGGTTTGGCGCGGTTGTGATAACTTAATGGAACTTTTGAGTTGAATTCCGAGGTGTGGAAAAGTGGAGTAGTGACTTTGTGGTCCCCGATTGGTACAAGAGTGAGATGGTGAATCTTCTCAGTATAGGGCAAAGTTCGTGCTTAATTGCGCTTAATGTAAGGGGGCAAGAGTGTACTGTTTACAATTCTTTGAACTTCAATCTGCTGAGTCTGTCTATCAAACCAGTACTCGAGAGAAGGGGACCAAGCCGTGTTCTCCTATGGCTACTCAACTATAGTTTTATGGAAGGAAGTACTGCGATCACTTATAGCTGGATTTGAGTCCATCAATGGGTAAGCTCGATTGTATCGCAGTTGTTATTATGTGCTTCCTTCCAAAGGAACATGAACGAAGGGCTCATCTATAGAAACAAGCTATAGCTATGGAATAAGTCATTCCTAAGCTAAGGTTTTGGGCACCGTATTCATCTTATCGATGGCATTAAAAGGGGGATTTCCTTCTTTGCCACATCTTGATTCTCTTAATAAATTTCCTATTCAGGGTTTGCCTGCTCTCAGTGAACCGGATCAACCACGCGGCAGGGTCTACTTCTACTGGTCTGATTCTCCCTGCATACATCATCATCAACGACTAAAAAGAAGCTTATACTTTTTCTCCTCTGAATCTGCAATGCTGTAATCTGCATCTCCCTTAGTCTTTTCACTTCCACCTAACCTAGGAACCTAGGATAGTTAGAGGTTTAGGATCAAGCCCAGCCTCAGCTATGGTCTCCCCGCAACAGTTCTCGATGAGTAGCCGCAACCTCAGCATCAAAGAGGTTCTCACTCCCTTCCAACAAAGAAAGTTCAGCTTGATCAGAAACAGACCAACAAGATCACCTTGGACTGACCAGACCGAAACGGTCAGAAGTGGAAACTCTTTACTCGCTGGATAGAGCGAGTAGTAACAACAGGAGCTTGGAGAAAATCCTCGATGGGATAAAGCAGTAGCGTAATTACCACCTGACGTACTTGAGCCAGGCTTCAGTCCAAGATCTTAGAAGTGTCATATCCTCTAAGTACTCAAAAGTCTCAGACTTATAAGTACTCGTTGGAGGCACCACAAGATCCTTAGGTCTGAAAGCTTGTTGAAGCTGTTCAGATCAATCGACCTTTTAAATAAGGTCGACAGGACAGCACTGGCCAAGCCACAACTCGAAAGGTAGCTTAGCCTTTAACCAAATAGCTTTCAGCCGTAAGACTGTAGACGACTTAGTGTGGTTAAGTTTACCAAGAAGCCTATAACCAATACATACAATCGACATTAGAGTGGAAAACCTCTGTATCTTATAGAGATGACAAAGGGAATACTGTCCATGTATGTATGGGAATTAGCCTGGTTTCGAAGAGAGGGGATAAATCTACTGTTAAATTATTACACTAAACTTCTAGCAAAATCAGCGCCACCCACATCTGAGACTAAAGACTTAGGAAGTGATATAGTAACACCTAAATCCTTAAGTGTAGATAGTAGACTTCTGCGACCTTTGAGTCGGCGATACAAAGTATCATCGTCGCCAAAGGATAGCATACTTATCAAGGCGCTTCCCCGGATATATCTTCTCTGCACACCACCAAATGGTGGGACAGTGTAAAAGAGCGGCCAAGAAGCGAGATATCCAAGAGGTTGCCCTGATCCTTTGGGCTGATAGTCAAGTAATTTGCTCTTGAATGACAGGTCTACTCTCGGATACAAAGGTTCTATGTTCAAGCAATTGGGCCAACTTTCATTGGATCCTTCCGAAGTAGGCGAAGGTCGAGTTGCTGACCTGAACGCTTTGGCTCTTTTGGTAAGTCTTCTCGGAGTAAGAAACCTTTCTTTTTGAGCCGGCGCGGAGACCTATGGTCTCCATTCCGCCTTATCTTAGCTCTCTGTCGGTGTTAAGTTGCTAGCATAATCTGGTAAGCAGCGGCTTTATATCCTCAGAGGTCCGGTCACGCTAGTCTAGAACATCTTCCGACCGTTGGCTGCTTGCTCTCTGGACTCCTGGAGCGACTTCCTTTGAGTTGCATCGAAGAGAGTCCATTATAAGCAAGTTCCTGTCAAAGGGAATCATTATTCGTAAGTTCCCGTGTGTAAAAGTTGCCTATTCAAAAGGGCGAAAAACCTCTTGCTCTATCTTGCGTCCCTCCATCCCGGATCTCTAGGAACAGGGCTGACAGCAACACCATTAATCGAACGAGTCGGGATGAGAATCTCACATGTGCCGCCGTTCTAACTCGTTACGCACGCAATTGACGTAGCAGACCTCTTGCATGATTGTTTCAATCAATGATGTATTCAATCAAGACAAGAAAGATACGTCGTAATAAGATCAGGTTACATAATGGTCTGTGAGGGAACATCCAGAAAGAGGATCAGACCAAGTGCGAGATTGGATCAAAAATAGCGTATGAAAGGATTATGGTCTTTCTAGTACAGTACGATCGATCAAGTCATTCAGTAAAGTCTCTTCGCGTTGTGTTTATGGAATTCTATTAGAGCAGGTAGTTGGCTCCTGATAAATTCGTTGTCTCCAGTTTCGTTTGTGAATCTTTCTCCCATGCATAATTTGTTGGTCAACAACCACAACTCGATAGAATTAATTCGTCAAGACTCCGGACTCTCTTTCTGTCCGTAGCGGAGGGAAAAAGTAAAGAAAGTCTAAGCGCATATGGCACGAAAAGGAAATCCGATTTCGGTAAGACTCGATCTGAATCGTAGTTCAGATTCAAGTCGGTTCAGTGAGGGCGACCGCGAAAGTCACCGAATGGGTCAGTCTTTTCCTTCAGTTTGTCCTATATATGTTGAATAAAAAAGCTTGGAGGACGTAGCAGATGTCCGGGACGGACACGACTTCTTCTAACGCTAGAAGACCACTGGAAGAGACCCGGGACCAGAGCATGTCGTGAAAGAAGCACACTGGGCGGGCGTGCTTCGACCCGTGTCTCCGGGGCACAGTTGAATGTAGATATCATGAACGCGAGGTGCAGGATACCAGGCCGAGAAACCCGGGCAACCACCCCCTATGTGCCGATCGCTAGCGCATCCAGGGCCCCGGCGCCCAGCGGAGCTGGAGAGGCCTAGCCTGATCTGAGAAGTGCTAATTCGGTTCGGATAGACTTCATTCAAGAACGCCGCCGCCCCTTGAATCAATAATAAAACAAGTGCTAAGTTTCAGATCAGTGAATAAACCGAAACGAAAGAAGAAAGAGACCTTTCTCGCTCGGCGCCTAAAGCGCACTATGCTCCGCTTCAACAAATGAGAGTTTCGGTGGAACCGGTGAACCACGCGAGCTGGTTAGATGCGTGGGACAGAGGGCTCATAGTACCTGCTAGCGCAGCTATGCAGTTGAAGGGAAGGAGCCTAAATCGACCCCCTTATTTATTTTATTAATTTAAAATAAATAAGTAAAAAGAGATTAGACTCTCGGATGAGACTAAGCAGCCACCGACCGTTCCGACGCGCCCCTGACCTGACCCATTTTTTTTTATTAGACCGAAAACCTATCTAAAATGGAGCCTAGTTTAGGCTGTCAAAACAAATGATAAAATTGAAAATTTTAAATATAACCACTAGTAGGGATATGGATGGAGTCTCGCTCAGTAAAGAGAGTTGTAGATTCTAGAAAAGGAGAGGAGCCTTGACTTTCTATGATGTTCTTAGTCAAGAAGCGCTAACGCTGCAATCTTTCTAAAGCAAGAGCGAGAAAGTTGACTTTGAGAAAGAAGGTGCTTGTTTCCGCTTCTTCTTTTTTATAGTAAGTAAACTTGTTTTGTTTTATAAGGCGAAAGGTTGCTTTTTTATAATTATTATAGCGTTAGCGCTTTAGTTTTCAATAAGTTTAGGCTTGAGTAAGAACATAGAAATGTTGAATCAGGGTGCGCAGGAACCCTATACAAGGGCCTTTCCCTTCAAATGACAACAGCCTCTTCCTGCTGCGAAGGCCTTGCACGAAACCAACCCCCCCACCCCCGATCCAGTACCAGTTGTTTCGCAGGTAGGCCCACTTAGGTTAGGGGGCATTGTCCCTCAGTTCTTACCAACCTCCGGTGTGTAATCGACATGTTGCTAACTTCAACTCGGTTGAATAAGAATCATTGATTCCCTTTGCTGTCCATTTCTTATTCATTCAGGGCGCTCGGCCGGTGCTCCTTTTTAAATCAGAACAACTCTGAACGTTAGAGAAGATAAGGGAAGACCACCTGAGCGAACCGACCGAGGGGAAGGGACTTGACTTATTCGAACCGAACGATAGCGGCTTAAAGCTAAGCCTATCACGAGCAGCGTCGCTGCTTGATCGGCGGGGAGAAGCATCTCAAAGTATGGGGCAAAGGATCAAGCGCTTTGACTTAGTCTCCCGGGATTCACCACAGGTTGGGTTTGAGAGCCGTGTGATGGGTGACTATCCAGCACGGTTCGGAGAGCACTTTTAGTCAGCGTTGGTGAATGGAAGCCCCTCTATCAAGCAAGAAAGAAGCGGCTATTCCCACGCGGAGTCACCATTGACTCTATTTATTATTATGGTAAATTAGTTTATCAAGATGTCAATCTGAGATCTTATTTCGGTTCGATACGTCCACCTGCGAGACTAACCTTTGGCTTTCGTCTCGGTAGGTGTATTCTTATACATTTTCCCAAAAGAACATTCATTTCATTTCTTTCTTCCCGTCGACCACGACGACTGAAACGACGCGAAAAATCCAGACCCGGAAAGGAGAAGGGCCGGTGGTGGGCATTGGAAAGTCGGGCCGATCGGGTGTCTTCATTCCAGCAACAATAAAGAAGAAGAACGAAACGAAGTGAGAGGCGGAGGGCAGGGAAAAAGAGTCGAGTCGATCAGGCTCGACGACCGGGAGAAGCAAAACGAAATTCGGATTTGGCCGAAAAAGAAGCAACGCTATGGATACCATGACCGATCACCATCGATAAAGAAGAATCTTTCTAAATCACTTCGGGTCAGCGGGGCCTTCAAGCATCCGAAATACGCCGGGCTGTAAATGACATAGCGTTCCTTATAGAAATTACGACTCCTTCAGAAAAAACGAAGTTTTTTAAGTTATTTTCCCCAAGAAGTCCCGCTCCGACGGCCCGACGAGTCATTCTATTTAAAAGAACCCTCCCTGCAGTGCGCCCCTCCTTGAATTATTCGGTCATGCAATACTTTTTTTGTAGAAAGAACCAAATGCATTTCGACCCCGTCGTAGTTCTCAATCATTTCGTGGCACCGGGCGTGGCTGAACCATCTACTGATGGGGGGAGCGAATGCGCAGGGAAGAAGCTTAGATAAGAGAATACGTTCTCGCATCGCTTTTTTGTAGAAAGCTCGACCAGCGAGAAAAAGTGTTTGGCGAAGCCAAAAGAGGTTGACCCACTTCATTCGCTTGGCGAATGATCTTCGCTTCGCGGGAACAAAAAACCATCATCTCGCTCTTCCTTTCTTCGGTGCTACCTTTTTCTTTCAAGGGATAGAGTTGGGGATTTTTAAGAACCTTTTTTTTGAGATGCCCGGGAACCACTCCTAGGTCAATTAAGGATCAAATGTTGGAACCTCATGGGTAAGGATAAGGTAATGGAATTGATAGAGAAATTAATAGACCTAGGTAGGATAGGAGAGTGGATAAAGGGAATAGAGATGATGATAGAGATCATACTGAGAAACAGAAAAATTCCGTACGGTACAACTCTTATTTGAACGAAGTTAAAAAATGCGATCTTTGTTGTCTAATAGAACAAACACTAATACCTTAATTGAGTCGGTCAATCAAATCTGTTTATCAAAAGTGCTTCTCCGATTGCTCAAGACATCTTTTTCAAACGAGAAAGAAAACAAGATCATTTCGTTCCATTTTTAGTATAGAATAGTGAAGGATATTCAATTAGTAATGAAAAAGGCGTTGAGGGATCCGTATATGTTGTTCAGGTCGATCAGAAGGCGCAGAAATAGCTAGAACTGAATGCGGAAAGTATGGAAAACATCTCGTAATGTATTTACCAGAAAATCGATTATGCTTCTGCGGAAGTATCTACTCGTTACGGAATCTCAGGTGTCAAAGTGTGATTTCATATAGTAAAAAAAAGGGACGTGCTATATCCGAAACGTACGAAATTTAGTAAATATCGTAAAGGCAGATGTAGTAGGGGTTGCAAACCAGACGGAACAAAACTAGGTTTGGAAGATATGGCACTAAAAGTTGTAGAGCTGGTCGTCTTTCATATCGAGCCATTGAAGCAGCGCGTCGGGCTATAATCGGACACTTCCATCGTGCTATGAGCGGACAATTCCGAAAAAATGGTAAGATATGGGTAAGAGTTTTCGCAGATATCCTATTACCGGGAAACCTACAGAAGTAAGAATGGAAGAGGAAAAGGAAATCCTACGGGTTGATTGCTCGTGTGTCGCGGGACAAGTCCTATTTGAGATGGATGTGTGAGTTTGTCAAATGCTCGACAAGCCGCTACATTAGCGGCGCATAAACCATGTTCGTCAACCAAGTTTGTTCAGTGGTCGTAACGTAATTGGTTAGTGGGGAAAAAACCAGGCCGGGACTCAAAAGAATTAGGCGAAGGGTTTTTTCCTGAACGAGGGAAGTGGAAAGACACTAAGGGAGAGGGATATACTCCTTTATTGAATCGCCGAAATTGTACGACTGTTCCGGGCGTACGACCCAGATACGTTTACGGTTTTTTTCGGGTACTCTTTCCTGTGATTGTATTGGATATTCTTCTTTATGATCACAAGGTGGTGCTTGGGCAGGTCTTCTCTGATTACGTTCGGACGTGACAGGGAAGCCAGGAGGTCCAGGGACATAGCCGACCGATGCATTCCCCATACAGCAGAAAGAGAGGGGAACGCAGCCCCCGCCGCCATATGAGTCGGATACAATTATAGTTTGACTCTTGTGGGAAAAATTCAAGATGTCTTTTTTGTTTTGGCGAGAATAACTTCTAGGAGGGTGAATCCAGGTTCCACCTCCACAAGAAAGAAAGGACAATTGGTAGTTCCTACGAGGAAGTGCCGCCCAAAAGGGACTACTCTGCATCGGCCGGGATTGGACACTAGTCCCTTCAAGTCTTCAAAGATCGGATTCATCGATTATTCGCATTCAACTTGAACAATTCTTGTGACAACAGACGGAATTCCTTCGTTCCCTTTATCAAAGCAATAGGAAGATATCGATTTCGAACAAAAAGGCAATCTCGAGTACAAGCCAAGGAGAAAGACTGCCATCTCAGGCATACCATCGACAGAGTCAGGAAAGGACAGGCAGAAGCTAATTAAATCCGATCTTTCAACTCTATCCCTTCTCCAGCTAACCAAGCAAATTCCCAGCTCCTATGAGCTCAGAGTCGCTAACGCAAAGAGGAAGAAGAGCGACTTCAATCATTCCAATAGTAACAAGGTAAACCGAACCCAAGTGAAGTTAAGCCGAGTCCTTTCTTCCCACTGCTTCGAAGCCGGAGCAGACACGTGGGGTTCACTGGAAGGAGAGTGGCGGGAATTATTTTTGCAATGTAATGGAACTCAAAGCCTGTTTCATAGGCTGTACTCGTACTCACCGACTACACGGACTCTATACCAAGTCATGAGCGATAGCGAAGCCAAGCCGCCAACCAAGCCAATGCGCCATCCCTATCCCTTCCCGATGAAGCTTCCTTTGATTTGAATGAAATGAGGAAGGAAGGCGCATTGCAAGAGAAAAGAAAGCCCTATTTGGGCATGAGCTCTAGTACATTGACCTCTCGCAGACCTGAAAGTCCAGTTTTGGCTATTGAAAAATAAAATAATAGAGACGAAGAAAGCCATATAGATTATCAATAAGGGAGGAACTCGACCTCGGCCAGCCGGCCAGGAATGATGACCAATTGCTTGAACCTCGGATGAGGACATGGAGGAAGATGGGCCGGCCAGAGCCGCAGGCAGATGATAAATAAGAAGACTAATTCAAAGATGCTGGGTGAAGGTGAATCGCCTTCAAACTGAGGATTCACAATGACTTTTACTCAGACTTCCCTTCTAAAAGACAAAGGAGTAGCGGGGTTCGCTAGCCGACCTTGCCTGAAAGTACTTTATCTGACGCTTAAGGGTAAAGAATAGCTTCGCTGAAACTAATGCTTTTTCCCTTGCTGGCTTCCACCATTCAAACTTGGTTACTTCCTACGCTATTCGCTGGCATTGAACTATTCTCTCGACATTCTTCTTCATTCAGATACTATAAAAAATATTGGAAGGAGCTGGTTGGTGATGCTCTTCCATGGTTTACCACCGATGAGGAGTATTCCGCATGCATCGACCTAGTACCTGGTGCTAGTTTTTCCCAAACCGCCTGCTTATCGAATGCTACCTGCCTTTTAATTTCAGCCCCTTGCGCTAACATCGTTCAGTTCCCCGGCCCCCTATCATCTGGGGATTCAATTTTTCTACGTAGTCTTTCAACACTTGATTCAATGGTGTCAAGCTCCTTCTGCTTTGATGCTTCGCTTAGCGCTACTACTCCTATATATTTATTTATTAAGTGCATGGCTGCGGCAGGAGGTAACAAGAAAAAGAAGGTCTTTTTTCACTAACTAAAATCCCTCTTTGGATGAACATTTCATGGGATTCTTCCAATACTTACTGAGAACTAGTACACCACCTTCTATTCTTAGCCGCAGAGAGCCCTCGTCACTAATTTAGTGATTATGTATGGCTTAGCCACACCGGTCAAGGGGCATTTCGGTATCGTGCTAGTAAGGTAAGAGCTGCTGTCGATTCTGGTAGCATTCCAAGTCTTGGATTGGTCCATTCGTTAAGCATTGGAATCGCTTTGCCCGCTATTCCTTCTCTTTCTGTCTATCGTTTATCCTCTTTTTATTTTTTGCGAGTTAAGTTCCTCTCCTTTTAGATGTGCATTCCCGATCTTTTTAGTCTCTTGAATATTCGATTTAGAGTTAAGAGGCGTCTATGCCACTAACCAACTCAACTCCTTAAAGAAAATACAAGAGCTTCTCCGGCAAACCACTAGAAGTACCCATCGAGTCGAGCAATTGGATGCTAAGAA
>PGTU02012886.1:0-5000 GCA_002896215.2 Cicer echinospermum | reverse complement strand
TGGAAGAACAGAGGGCATTCCTATTTCAGAAGGAGGGCTTTCAGACCAGAGCAAGACAGCCTGACTTAATGCATAATACCTCAGGTTGAAAGGGCTAAGCTGCTAGAATATCTTTCTTTGCCTAAGGCTTGCTACTCGATTGGCTATCGACCTTGACCTATTGGCCCTGACCCTCTATTCTTCCCCGCAGCAAAGTCCTTACTTAACTTAGACATTATCCGAATCAAGTCAAGCATGAAGCAGGCTCAGGCCAAAGGGAAATTTATTAGGAAAGCAAGTCCTATCGAGTTAGCTGTTTGGGAGTAAAGGCCATGCCTTTAAGTTAAGGTAGCGAGTTACTTTCCGTGAGATGGGTCAATAGTCCGATTAGATAAAGGCTCTTGCGACCTCCCCCTCGGGGGTACTTCTATTGAAGCTTTAGAGAATCCAGGTTCCAGCGTAGATATTTATGAATAGCTTATATTATAAAATATAAGTAAAAAAGAGGAGGGAGGGTGGAAAGCCATAGGAGCGGTAAGGGAGTAGCCAGTGGACTTTTACACGTTAGAATGGATAACTTTATATATTATATTGATTTTTTTAATCCTGCATACTTATAGGTTTTTCCTATGAATGGAAGCGTTTTAGGGCGAAAGCGGGGAGCTAAGACAAAACGTACCAATTGTAGCTACGAACTATAGACTATTGGCCCGGACGTTTGAAAGATTTGTTTAGTGCCTCTTGTCTTTTCTTTGTCAGAAAGAAAAAGGTCGAAAGAGGAAGTATAAATAAGCCCGTACCCATACCGAAGAGACCTTCTGGAAGTCGTATGGAAAGAGCATACCCAACCAGATGAGCCTGTGTCGAGACTTGCATTCCATGGAATAAAGTTTCGGACAGGGCTCATATTGGTAAGGCATCTCTAACGATTAGTCTTTTGGCTACCTTCGACCTAGTCGGCAGTCCATGACAGCTGGTGATAGTCGATCGATTCTCCTTCATAGGCAGGCTTGAATTCCCGTAAATGAGATCTTCGAACAACCCTTAGTATAACCGCATGCTGGTAGTACCCAATATGGCATTTAACCAGGAATCATTTCAATACAAGCAGCCCCAAACCTCCGATAGAAAAAAGCATAAAAAATCCTCTGATTAACTTCCACTAGGTCAACTTCACACCTTCCCAATCTCGATAAAAAAGAAAACGAAACCTTTCCAGCTTATTCATTAGGGCGAGTTCCTTCCTTGATGGAAGGTTCCGCTCCGGAATTGACAAGTTTACATGCTTATATGAAGTAACCTATCTTGCCGGGAAAGATACAACATTGCTTGCTTTTAAAGACTTAATTCCTGGAATGATAAATGCAGCTGTGGTTGGATTTCTTACTCCCGGGTATAATATGGAAAGGAACTTGCTTTCCTGTGTCGATGGAAAGAACTCTCATCGTGGAATGAAAGCTTTGATAGCCGAATTGGCTTGGCTATGTTCTTTAAGTGGTTTGGGGAAACCAAGCAGGCAATGCTGGCGCAGTGAAAAGTCCCTCTCTAGATTGAAATGCAAGGGGCGGGACCTCTACTCAATAATAATATATATGCAAATACGTTTTTCAAGATTCCACTCTACAGAGCTAGTGGAGCCTTTCTCCTCAACCAGGCAATTCGAGTTTAGGGCCCAGCCAAAGTTAGAACTAGATTGGAAAGCGGAAGGCAGGGCATCCACCCTTTGGTTTTGGCACATGAGGATTCATCCGCCCAGGAGTTTTACCAACTGCAACTAAAGTACCGGCTTCCTACCCTTCTTTGAGCCTTTCGCAACTAGAACGGGGTATCCTAACATTAAAAATAATTGGGATATTATAAATACGAAATAGAAGTTTAAAAGTCTAGAGAAGAATTGACTTTCAGAGAGTGGGAACGGCGGTCACTGCACTCCGGGTGAAAGTTTATATTAGGTATTCCTCCAAGAGGCAATTCCGAATTAAGTTTTTTTATGCCATGGATGTGCGTATAGAACAATTAGTAAGAAACTGGACACCAGGGAAAGCTGTACTGCTCCGATGCCCGATCGACAACCTGGTCTGAAGGACATCAACAGACCCATGTCCCGTATCCAGGAATTATTGGATGCTATCATTTACTCATATTCACGCGATATGCGATTTGTTTCTTATCATTTGTGTATTAATGGGCTCTCCGTCTGGTGGGCAATCGCTCCTGAAGTTGCTGGAACCTGGAGCCCTTTGCGCGCCGATTTAAATTCTTTAGGTAAAGTCCTAAGGATACTTTTATGAGAAGCTTTGTAGCTCACATGGCGTGAGTAGCCCATGCGAGCCCTTGATAAGATCGCAATAAACTTGTTTTCTGGAAACTTGACCCACTGCAGATAGAGAATCAGCAAGGTCCGGAAAAAAGGCTCTTGCGTCTAATGGTCTGTATGCCTAGCCCTTATACAGCAGAATTCAGTATGGTTCGACCAACTGCTGATTGCCAACTCCGAATTTATGGCCTAAACACCACTTCCTTCTCAACCCATCTCATATGACTGGTTCACAATTGTGAGGTCCATCCCAGTTGATACCTGATCTCTGATGAGAGTAGGATCTGCTTCGACTATAAAAACGCAGCATTGATTGATAGCACTACTGCCACCAAATGAACTCTTCCTCTAGCGTTGGGGACACCATCCTCGATGTAAAGGCCTGGGCTGGTGAATCGAAGTTTATCAATGTAGTGTAGCCGAATCCATCTTGAAGTCCTCTCTTCCAGGGCAACACCCCCACGTTCAGCAATAGAACTATATAAGTTAAAGTTGCTATTAGACCTGAAAGAGAATCCCGTACAAGGGAGGCGCGACTCCGAAGGAGGCAGGGGAAAGGTGCATGCCTGTACTACAAGGTTCTGTTGAATGAATAAGACGACCTTCGTGTCTTTATCCTTGGATTAGGCAGCGACCTTGGACCTGGTCCTTTGGTCTTCTCTTTACAGGCATGGTTCGCCGTTCGGATGGAGTCGGGAGCGCAGGGAGGTGAACCCAAACGACCGGAGAAATCCAAGGCGACAGTCATTTGGCCTGGCAGAAGAAAATCCAGTTTTTTGGCTCGCAATAAAGCTAGGTCCTGATCGAGCAACTAGCAGTCCCTATCTACCACCCTCCAGACACATATCTTGAGTACCTAGGATGGTGACCACATCTGCTGGATGTGATGTTTGGACATAGAAACGAGTCCCCTTGTGAATGGGCAGAGCCAGGTGATCTATTTTACGACGGTAGGGACGATTGCTTTCCATTACTGACCAGAAAGACAACCAAATTCTCCTTTAGGTGCTTCAACTGAAGGTATAGGTAGACAGGGGCTGGTCGGAAAAACCTTCTGTAATAAAGTTCGAAATGGTGAATTGAGGGTAGAGTAGACCGAATGATCCTGTAGTCATTTTGGCCCGCTATTGAAAGAAAAGCTTGCATCTGCTCTCCCTATTGTTAATATAATAGGTCCGATCTCTCTCCAAACCTACGTGATAGTTTCCCATCATAGGGCTTTCTATCTATAGATTGAGCCATTACCAAGGAGCTAATTCGTTCAGAACTCAGTTGACTGCTTATATAGATAAGGCGGAGCGTCCTTGGCTCAGCATTATAGCACATAGGGCTTCGGCGCAACTACAGCGCTTCGCTAACTCGAAGCGCCTCGCTATGAGAATCTAGCTTCGCTAACGCTCGGCTAAGTATTGAACCTTCGCGCGTTCGCTTTCTCAGTAGCAAAAGCGCTTCTCTTTGCCCCTTAAGTAGAAGGACAAGAAAGATATTTTTTGTTTAATTGCTCCCGCTTCCTCGCATCTGCGCTCGTCAAGCCAACTTTGCTTTTTGGGAGGTTAAACTGCGGTTGAAGCGGACATTTCGAAATGACAGCATCGAAGATTTATATATATATAAATTATTATATGGTCACGGTTATCCCGGACTGCGTTCCGGAAAAAGTGGCCTACTTGAAATGAAAGAAAGGGCGAGCACTCTTGTGTTTCAACCCCACTATCACTATACTTTGAATAGTTGTGGGGCACTGTGTACTTACAGCCTCCACGATAAGCAAGTGAATGGGGCCGGTGCGTGGCGAACGGAACGGTTCATCAAGCCATTTCTCGCCTCAACCCCCTAAACTAAATAGGAAGAGGGGTACTTTACAAAAAAGGGGGTAATTGCTTCGCACCTGACTGTGATAGCCCTCTCGATACCTTATTGGTTGGAGCTTTTTTAGTAGTGGCCGCTTTCCCATCGCTAGAGCCTTTTCCCAGTGCGCGGAGCCCCAACGAGGAGGGGAGGGTGTTAGTGGTTTATCATTGGGTCAATAATGCTAATACCTCTTTTTGTGCTACTCCTAGGGCGGGAAGAAGATAATAAAACGCGAAGCGTTCTATTGGTTTCCCAACTTGTTGCTTCTAAAGGCTGCCCTCTCTCGGCTGGATGTTGGTCCAGCCTACTACGAGGATCCCGTATCCAGCAACCCAATCTAAAAAAAGGGAAAAAAAAGGCCTTGGCTAGGTTGGAGCTATGAAGCTTACCTTATTATTATGTATGAAAAGGCCTTTCCTTCACGGGCTTACTTAGTGCTTGTGCTAAGGAGCAAGAAAACGGATGCGCTAAGGTTGACGCTCGACCCAAACAAGCAACGGCGTTCGAGCCCCTATCAGATAAAGCCTTGGTAAAGCGCGCTAGCGCGCTTGACTTGGAGGTTCGCGCATCCTCTTGCTGGGAGAGGGGCTAATGCCACTCGACTGGTTGGAGAGGGGTTAAGTTAGAGTCAGGAGTTTAGGCTTTTTCAGCTGGTGCGCGTTAGCGCACTTCCGTTTTCCCTTTACTAGTAGGGGGTCCCGTGGTTCCTATGCCGCCGCGTTTCCCGGTCCTTTTCTTTTAGTGCTTCGACCCGAAGCGATAGCTTCTAGCTAGTTCAGTGGATAAGATGGCTGCGCTCCAGCTCACTCAAGAATGGGACGGCAGTGGTCCGCCGGCAAGCTCGTTCTGATCT
>PGTU02012883.1:0-10668 GCA_002896215.2 Cicer echinospermum | reverse complement strand
TTATATGTTTATTATTGTTATAGAGTTATTGAATCATACTTATTCTAACACCCGACACTTTTATTAAGACACACACTTATGAGTGGAACCTTATCACCCGGTTTGACAAAACTTAAGTTTAGTTTCGATGTTGTTAGTGGAGCCTTCTTTGATGTACATCCTGTTTGGGTTAGATGAAAATCTCACCTAGAGTTTGTTTATTGAGTGGTATTGTCACTCAATAGTTACCTATTGTTAGTTGGACAATATCCAAATGAGATTATTGGTCTAGGGAACCGTGTTTAGAACTATAAAGCCACCTTTGTGAGAGTTTCACTACATAAGCCAATAGACCCTTTCATATAAGAATGTCTATACAGCAAAAAACACCTCATATATTCATTAAAATGTTATATATTCACAACAGACATTCTACATAAATTGCATTCATATTTCATGACATTGTTTCTTTTGAAAATAAATTGGCATTTTGCATCAATTTTCAGGATTGTTGGGGAATCATAAGAATCTTAGTCACGTATTAAAATTAAAGCAGACATGGAATCAGAAAAAAAGAAAAACTTTACTTTTAAAGTTCAACAACTGATTTTGAAAAGTTACAGAGACATCAGAATCAAATGAAAAATATACAACGTGATAGTTTCTTCTCAAATATGGGAGATCTTAAATCTCTTGACAGTAAAAATGTGCAAACGGGGCCCTCACGGCTTTGGCTCAGTATTACGACCCTCTCTTAAGATGTTTCATCTTTCAAGTACTTTCAGTTGGCCCGACATTAGAGGAATTTGAGCGAATATTGGGTTACCCCTTAGAGAAAGGGAAATCCTTATCGATATACTGGGCAACCACCTAGTCTAGATGCAATTTCTGAAGTGTTGAAAATCGACAATAAGAGAGTTGGCAAGTACAAAAGAAGAAAAGGGAGCCATTCATGGTTTTTCAGAAATACTTATGAGCAAAAGTGCCACGATTTAGCCGTTAAAAAGAATGGAGTGCTTTTTATAGACGTTTTGGCTCTAATCATCTATGGTATTGTTTTATTCCCAAACCTTGACAATTTTGTTGATTTTTGCTGCTATCAATGTCTTCTTTATCTTTTAACAAACATAAGCAAACCCAGTTCCCGCGATTCTTGCTGATGTTATACTACTCTCTACATATGCGACATGAGAAGAAAGGGGAACAATTTTGTGTTGTGCTCCAGTGCTGTATATCTGGTTTATGTCTCATATGTTCAAGAAAGGGTATCATATTGGAATTTACGATAATCGTGAATGGCCTCAAAGTATAGCTTTAGCCTTACTGGAGATACAATTTCATGGTATCACAGAGAACAAGGGGTGGAGGACGTAATATGTCAATGCGGAGATTTTCCAAATGTGCCTCTCATGGGAACCAAGGATGTATTAATTACAATCCGCGGTAGCTTTGAGACAGCTTGGCTACCTATGTTGGAAAAACCAGATGATTAAGTCATTGGAAGCTTTTATTTTTGCACAATACGGGTATAGTAGACCCACCGATGTTGCGAAGGATAAGTCGAGCTTGGGAAAGATCATCAGAAAAGGAAAAGCACTTGGATGCAGAAGTTGCAGCACAAAAAGAACCCTATCAACAATGGGTAAAAATAGAGTCCAAGAAATTAGCTGCCTTTCCACAGTACTCCTCAAATGATCAGGAAATGCTGAACCCATTTCTTGTTGCAAATGAAGAGATAGAAGAACTCAAAAGCATCATTGCTAAAATCTGAAGAGGAGAACAAAAGAGTTGCAAGCGAAGTTAGAAAAAGTCACCCAAAAAGAGAATGAGAACTTACGATCAGAAAACACTTGTAAAAGTCAGTTTATTGAAAAAAGTAACAAGAGGTTGAAAGTTGAAAAAGAAACATAAACTTGACATACAAGATTGTTTGAGAGGTGCAAATGAGGCAGTTAGATGTGCGAAAGCAAGAAAAGAATGCAGCCTATCGAAGAGGCCTATATGTGGAAGCAGTTGTGGTCAAAATCAGCAAGCTCTGAGAAGAAGATAAAAAAGGAGTTTGAGGATTTAAAGAAACAACTTAAAGAAATGGTAGCTGAGTAGAGAGTCAAGTAGGAACGAGAGGCAACACAATGAAGAAATTGAAGAATTACTCTCAAAACATCAAGACGCACTAAGAATAGAAATGGACAATTCTAGTGAGCTGAAGAATTACATCGATTACAAAGAAAAGATCTATAGTGACCTAAAGGATGAAACCATATATTGGGAGGATCGATTTATGACGTTGCTAGGTCAATTAAAGAATCAAGAGGTCTATAAAGAGTTGGAAGATAAAGGAAGACATTGGAAAGACTGCTTTTCAAAATTGGCAATGCTAGCTAATCAAGCAGTCTTAAAAATTCCAACACATCTAGAGAGATTGATGTAGTAATGCATCCGTTGAATACTCCAGTCAAAGTCTACAAGTTTGCGTTGAATATTGCAAAAATTTGATAGAAGAATTGGAGGAAAAGATTGGTTGTCCTATTAGAAGAGAAGATTGAAATCATGTAGTCAATGTATTTTTAATTTGAATATGATGTACTCTTTTTCTTATCAATGAAGGATTTTTTATTTTGATTTCCAGTCCTCATATTTTCTTCACTAATAATTTGTTCTTGCCTAAGGCGTATGATTCCCCAATATCCAACCATCATAGTCACTAATTGATTTCATTTCCATCACATTCATATTTTAATACTCATAGAATTTTTTATTTTCAATTTTATTTTTAATTTTTATTTTTATTATTATTTTATTTAAAAAAAAAAACAGAAACGCAAAGAAAAAATCAACAAAGCTGATTCCCCGACACCCTTATCGAACACGTGCGAATTCCAAGATCATGGATGAACTCGAGCAAAACCAAGAGGGTATAAGAGCGAATGTCAACCAACTGAAAGAAAAAGTTGATCGAATTCTGGAAGCTATACAGGCTTTGGCAAGGAAGGAGAATACAGATGGGGATCCTCCGATTGTAAATGAAGAACACCAAACTACTCCTTCTCACCCACCAGGTTTACCCGACTAACCAACAATTCCGCACAGCAGCTATGCAATTTCCTATATATGGTCTCCCGCCTGGTTATACTCCGCCTGTAGTCATCAACCCCATAGAAAATAACAAACCACTCAGCTGTTAATCCCCAAAACTTTAACCAATCACAAATCCCACCTCATTTGGGCTATGTGCCACCCAAAACACTATACCACAGAAAATATTCCATATAGTGTACCTCAAGTGCCCATTTTGATGCTAACGGAATTGGCATCAATCTCACGTTGGGGATGATACACAATCAAAGGAAAAATTCCATGTCTTGGAAGAGCGGATAAAAGCAATTGAGGGGTATAATGTTTATGGCCTAGAAGCTTTCGATATGTGTCTGGTTCCTGATGTGACTATCCCTCCCAAATTCAAGGTTCCTGACTTTGAAAAATACAAGGGCAACACATGTCCTAAAAATCATCTAACTATGTTATTGCAGAAAATGGTTTCTCATGCTCATAACGACAAGCTGCTCATTCACTTTTCCCAAGACAGTTTGAGTGGGGCATCGTTAAGCTGGTATATGCATCTCGAGCGAAATCGAATTCGTTCATGGAAAGACTTGGCCGATGCCTTTTTGAAACAATACAGGTACAACATTGACATGGCCCTGATAGGATTGCAATTGCAAAAATTCATCGAAAAAGGATAATGAATCTCTCAAAGAGTATGCACAACGGTGGAGGGAAATGGCATCAACAAGTGGAACCTCCCTTATCTGAAAGAGAAATGGTTGGTATGTTTATGGATACTCTCCAGTCGCCTTTTTATGATAAGATGATTGGGAGTATCATCAACAACTTTTCTGATCTGGTCATGATAGGAGAAAGGATAGAAAAGTGGATGAGGAGTGGAAAAGATCGTATGTGCAGCAACCGGCATAAAAAAAGACCCAACGACATTCACAAAAAGAAGAAGGGGACGCCTAATGCTGTAATGGTAAACCCCAGAGTCTTCCTATTTTCCACCATCCATTTCTTATCGACCCCCAAACTTCAGCAGCCAATATCACAAACTCCTTACATTCCTTATCCATATGTGGCTGCAACCACACAAGCTTCACACCCTCAATATCACCCTTCAAGACCACCTTTTTATCAACCACCACCTACCGCATTTTCCCAACAAAGTCAATGGAACCAAAATTTAATCTCAAATCACTACA
This sequence comes from Cicer echinospermum, assembly GCA_002896215.2. Lineage (NCBI taxonomy): Eukaryota > Viridiplantae > Streptophyta > Magnoliopsida > Fabales > Fabaceae > Cicer > Cicer echinospermum. Next base: position 6,433 of record PGTU02012883.1, on the reverse strand, counting down.
GACCACCTGTCAATCAAAAAAAGACAACCCGTTTTGACCCAATTCCTGTCACGTACAGTCAGTTGTTGCCTCACTTACTCCAAAATTCAATGGTAGTCCCGAGGCCAATGAAACCTCTAGAACCACCATTTCCGAAATGGTATAATCCAAACGCCAAATGTGAATACCATGCTGGAGCCGTGGGGCATTCCGTCGAAGACTGTCAAGCCTTAAAAACTAAAGTGCAAGAATTGATCAATGCAAAATGGCTTACCTTCAAGGAAGATGGTCCCAACGTGGGGAATAATCCTTTGCCGGGTCACGGAGATACCGCTGTCAATCTCATTGAAGAAGAGATGGACCAGTATACAAAAGATGATTATGTATCGACCATAGAGCCATGCATGGAAAAAAATAGATCTTTTCCAAGACCATTGGAAATCCTCTATAGAAAAGAGAATCCTAAGCCAATTCATAGTGGGAAAAATGCAATAATTGTTCAAGCACCAAACCTCTTTCCTTATGAAAATAACAAAGCGGTTCCATGGAGTTATGAAGTCACATCCCATTTAGTAAATCATCAATCATGTGATATCTTTAAGCCTCAAGGTACTGATATCACCAATATTTCAGGGATTGGCGGGATGACCCGAAGTGGTCGAGTATACACTCTGAAGAACTTAGGAAAAAGGAAGGTCGTGGAGAAAAAGGGAAGGATGTTGTGTATCATGCCATAAAAGGATCAGAAACTTGCAAAAAGACAATGCCTGAAGAAGAAGCTAATGAATTTTTGAAGTTTATCAGCAAAGTGAGTATAAAGGTGGTAGATCAACTAATCAAACCCCTTCTAAGATATCTGTTCTTTCTTTGTTATTAAACTCTGAAGCACATAGAAGGGCACTGATGAAAGTTTTAAACGAGGCCATGTTACTATGATATCACCGTTGACCAGTTTTGATGGAGTGTCGGTAATATCACGCCTGTAACGGGTTGAGTTTTAGTGATGTTGAATTACAGCTGAAGGGGTGGAGCATAATAAAGCACTAACACATCTCTGTGAAATGTCATGATCATATTCTTGCGCGAGTGCTAGTTGATAATGGTTCATCGTAAATGTCATGCCAAAATCAACACTATCAAAACTATTTGTTGATGAGGGCTTGTTTGAAGCCGAGTTCTATGGTGGTGAAAGCATTTGACGGGTCCAGAAGACAAGTTATTGGTGAGATTGACCTGCCGATTCAATCGGACCCCATAAACTTTGGAAATAACTTTTCAAGTGATGGATATTAAGCCGGCGTACAGTTGCCTTTTAGGGAGACCGTGGATTCACGCTGCTGGAGCAGTGACATCCACTCTCCATCAAAAGCTAAAGTTTATAGTGAACAATAAACTGGTGATAATATCTGGGGAAGAAGATATGATAGTGAGTCATCTATCTTCTACAGGCTACATTGAAGACACAGAGGAAGCCATTGAGACTTCCTTCCAAGCATTAGAAATCGCCAACGCTGTCTTCATGGGTGAAGGATTCGTTTAAAAGAACCCAAATTATCTACCACTTCATTAAAGGCTACAAAATTCATGTTGGAAGAAGGAGTTTTTGTTAAATTCGGGAAATTGATAGAAATACCAGAAAAGAAGGATAAGTATGGGCTGGGATATATACCTACCAAAGTTGATCAAGAGAACGCTGTAAAGGAAAAACGAGAAAGCAAGCTAGCTCGTTGGGAAAACGGGTACCAGATTCACAAAAGATCCCTATTTGTGACATTCGTCAAACCTTTCAAAGTGCTGGAATAATATATGCTGATCAAGTGGCTGTTGTAGAAGAGGACCATGTTGATGATGATACCCTCAAGCTAGTGTACCCTTGTCCTCCAAACACCAATCTCAACAATTGGAAGATCATCGAGTTTCCCGTATTTGTTAATTCGTGTTCAAAGTAATTATGTATTTTTAACTCCTTTTGCTCTGCCCAAGGCTATAAGGATAACTAGTTAGGGCATATGTATTTCAATTCCGTACTTATTATCAATAAATGCATTTTTGAATTCTCCAACTGGTTTTGTTTTTTCTCTTTTCTCTTTTCTCTTTTCTCTTTCTTTTGGCAATCCTTATTCATATTTTCTTTTTTTTCCTTTTTCTTCTTAATTTAAACAATGCAGAGTCGAAAATGAAATATGTTGAAAAATAGCAGCGCTAGAACCATTTCTTGTAATTTTGAACGTCTGATTAATCATGCTGACGAGGATTGTGAAGACGATTGTGAGCTTCCCCCAGAATTAGAAAGCTTAATTGAACAGGAAGCTAAGATAATCCAACCCTATCAAGAACCTGTTGAGGTGATCAATTTAGGGACTGAGCGTGATAAAAAGAAGTTAAAATTGGTATGTCTATGAAAGAAAGTGAGCGAGAAAAGTTGGTTAAACTTTTAATTGATTATGTGGATGTCTTTGCATGTCATATCAGGATATGCCTGGGCTAGATACTAACATAGTTGAACACAAGCTACACTCAAGCCTGATTGTGCTCCAATTAACAAAAATTGAGGAGGATGAGGCCTGATATGTCACTTAAAATTAGAGAAGAAGTCAAGAAACAATTTGATGCTGGTTTCTTAGCAGTAGCAAAATATCCTCATGGGTGGCTAATATTGTTCCGGTTCCAAGAAAGATGGAAAAGTCGAATGTGTGTTGAATTATCGGGATTTAAATAAAGCTAGTCCAAAAGATGATTTTCCTTTGCCTCACATTGATGTCCTAGTAGATAGCACTGCTCAATATTCTCTTTTCTCCTTCATGGATGGTTTCTCAGGGTATAATCAAATCAAGATGGCTCCCGAAGATATGAGAAAACTACATTCATTACACAATGGGGGACTTTCTGTTATAAAGTGATTGCCATTGGATTGAGAATGCTGGGGGCAACCTATCAAAGAGCAATGGTAACTTTGTTTCATGACATGATGCATAAGGAAATAGAGGTTTACGTGGATGATATGATTGCAAAATCTCGGACCGAAGAAGAACATGTTATTAACCTTCAAAGTTGTTTGTGCGACTAAGGAAGTTCAGACTCCGTTTAAACCCTGCTAAATGCACTTTTGGTGTGAGATCAGGCAAGTTATTGGGTTTATCGTTAGTCAAAAAGGATAGAAGTGGATCCAGATAAAGTAAGAGCAATACAAGAAATGCCCGCTCCACGCACGGAAAAAGAAGTTCGTGGCTTTTTGGGCAGATTGAATTACATTGCCAGGTTCATTATCGCATCTCACCGCTACATGCAAGCCAATTTTCAAGTTGTTGCGCAAAGACCAAAAGGTTGAATGAATGATAATTGTCAAAAAGCTTTTCGAAAAAGATTAAGCAGTACTTATCAAAACCTCCCATCCTAGTGCCTCTTGTTCATGGGAAACCACTTATTATGTACTTAACAGTACTTGACGAGTCAATGGGTTGCGTACTGGGGCAGCATGACGAATCTGGTAAGAAAGAACATGCTATTTATTATTTGAGCAAAAAGTTCACCAGCTGTGAAACAAGGTATTCACTGCTTGAACGAACATGTTGCGCATTAGCATGGGCTGCTCGTCGGTTGAGGCAATACATTTATGTCATACAACTTGGTTGGTGTCTAAAATGGACCCAATTAAGTACATCTTTGAGAAACCTGCTCTTATTGGGAAGGATTGCCCGTTGGCAGATGTTGCTATCAGAATACGATTTGGTATACGTTACACAAAAAGCTATAAAAGGAAGTGCCCTAGCAGAGTATTTGGCCCCAACAACCTGTAGAAGATTATCAATCAATGCAGTGTGAAATTCCCCGATGAAGGCATCATGATTTATTGAAGAGAATGAATCACCTGATAAAGAAAAATGGACGCTGGTGTTTGATGGTGCTTCTAACGCGTTAGGTCATGGATTGGGGCAATTTTGATTTCTCCAGAGAACCAGTTCACTCCATTTACGGCTAGATTGTGTTTTGATTGCACAAACAATAATTGCAGAATATGAAGCATGTGTCATGGGCATTAAGCAGCCATTGAGTCAAAGATAAAAGTTCTTGAGGTATATAGAGACTCATCTTAGTTATCCATCAAACAAAAGGAGAGTGGGAAACTCGAGATTCCAAATTGGTTCCGTATCATACACATATCAAAAGAATTGGTAGAAAACTTCGAGCATATCAATTTTCACCATATTCCTCGAGAAGAAAACCAACTGGCTGATGCCTTGGCCACATTATCATCAATGTTCAAAAATAGCGTCGGTCAGGATGTGCCGGTCATAAAAAATTCAACAAAAGGATAAGCCAGCATATTGCTTATCGATAGAAGAAGAGCTTGATAGCAAACCATGGTTTTATGATATCAAATCCTATGTTAAGAATAGGGAATATCCATCAGGTATTTCAAAGAACGACAAGAGGGTTTTGAGGAGACTCTCAATGAACTTCTTCTTAAATGGAGATGTGCTTTACAAGAGAAATCATGATATGGTTCTCCTCAGATGTGTGGATCAAGCTGAAGCAGAGAAAATTATTCAAGAGGTTCATGAAGGTTCTTTTTGGAACTCATGCAAATGGACACGCAATGGCAAGAAAAATCTTGAGGGCTGGCTACTATTGGTTGACCATGGAATCCGACTGTTTTAGTCATGTAAAGAAATGTCACAAATGTCAAATATATGCTGATAGAGTACATGTACCGCCCACCTCTTTGAATGTTTTAACATCACCATGGCCGTTTTCAATGTGGGGATGGATGTTATTGGACTCATCGAGCCAAAGCTTCAATGGTCACCGGTTTATCTTGGTAGCTATTGATTACTTCACAAAATGGGTTGAAGCAGCTTCTTTATGCCAATGTGACGAGAAGTGTGGTTGTCAAAATTCATCAAAAGAGAATTGATTTGTCGATATGGCTACCAAACAAGATAATCACTGATAACGCGACTAATTTGAATTAAAAATGATGAAGAGTTGTGTGATAGTTTCAAAATTCAGCACCATAATTCTTCGCCATATCGTCCGAAAATGAATGGAGCTGTAGAAGCAACAAATAAGAATATCAAGAAGATCATACAAAAGATGGTGGAGACGTATAAGGATTGGCATGAAATGCTTCCCTTTGCATTATATGGCTATAGAACCTCTGTTCGTACCTCAACAGGGGCAACTCCTTTCTCATTGGTGTATGGAATGGAAGCGGTACTTCCCATTGAAGTTGAAATTCCCTCAATCAGAGTCTTGATGGAAACAAAACTGGAAGAGGCCGAGTGGGTTCAATCACGATTTGACCAGTTAAATCTCATAGAAGAAAAAAGGATGATAGCTCTCTGTCACGGTCAGCTATATCAAAAAAGACTTAAAAAGGCATACGAGAAAAAAGTCCGTCCTCGAGAGTTTCAAGAAGGGGACTTGGTGTTAAAGAAAATATTGCCCATAAAAAAAGATTTTCGTGGAAATGGACTCCGAATTATGAAGGACCATATGTTTGTGAAAAAAGCTTTTTCTGGAGGAGCTCTAATACTCGCAGAAATGGATGGAGATGACCTTCCACTTCCAGTAAATTCAGATGCAGTCAAAAAATATTATGCTTAAAAAAGGGTGATGAGCTCGCTAGGTTGAAAACCTGAAAGGCGACCTAGGCAAAAACTAGAGCATCCCGATGATTGAAAACTCGAAAGAGCGGTCATGCAAAAAGTTAGGGATAAGTGTTTCAGATTGGGGCAATTATTATTCTTTGGAAGCTGATTATTAGGATTCCTAAATTACGAGAATGACTAGCGTTTGTTATGTCTCCACCTAAAATTAAATATACCCATCCCCACATTGTACCTCTACCTCAATGTTTTTGCTTTCATTGTAACGAATGTACATTTTCCAATATTGTTATTCAATGTTGGACGTTACACTCTTTATATACCAATCCAGATTCATTATTGAATTTCTATTATTTCAAAGTTTGTGTTTATGATAATAATGTTGGAATTTGAAATATGTGAAAATATAAAAATATTTTTAAATATTTTGACATTTGAAAAATATATACACGGGAACTCGTTTGATTCTCTAGTATATGAGTGTGTGAAAGATAATAAGAAGGGTATCATTTTAAACAACAGATTTTGCTTCGCCTCGAAAAAGCGTCACACGAGACATACTTGGAGTCGTCAAGCAAAAAAAAAAAAAATGGTTGTTATCTTCTGAATCTTGGGACGAAAAAGAGCATAAGGATCGGGGAATCAAAGAAAAGAACCAAATTTATCTATAATGCATGACACATAAACCTTACATAATTTACTCATACTCACATGATCCATACATCTTCATTGACACTTTACCTATACTCAATGCATTACACACGCCTGAATCATTCATACCTTATCGTTTGAATTGCAAGTATCATATACTTATCCTCTTTATCTACCTTCAAGATTGGACCAAT
>PGTU02012880.1:0-31218 GCA_002896215.2 Cicer echinospermum | reverse complement strand
GCACAAGATTGGTAAAAAACCCTAATTGGACAAGAGTAAGCCTAGGGAGGAAGAAATGACTGAATGTTCTCCAATGACACAAACAACACTGTGGATGCACAAGATTGGTTAAAAACCCTAATTGACTAAGAATAAGCCTAGGGAGGACGAAAATGACCTAAATGTTCGTCCAATGACACAAATGAACTTATTGGATGCACAAGATTGGTTAAAAACCCTAATTGGACAAGAATAAGCCTAGGGAGGACGAAAATGACCTAAATGTTCATCCAATGACACAAATGAACTTATTGGATGCACAAGATTGGTTAAAAACCCTAATTGGACAAGAATAAGCCTAGGGAGGACGAAAATGACCTAAATGTTCATCCAATGACACAAATGAACTTATTGGATGCACAAGATTGGTTAAAAACCCTAATTGGACAAGAATAAGCCTAGGGAGGACGAAAATGACCTAAATGTTCATCCAATGACACAAATGAACTTATTGGATGCACAAGATTGGTTAAAAACCCTAATTGGACAAGAATAAGCCTAGGAGGACGAAAATGACCTAAATGTTCATCCAATGACAAATGAACTTATTGGATGCACAAGATTGGTTAAAAACCCTAATTGGACAAGAATAAAGCCTAGGGAGGACGAAAATGACCTAAATGTTCATCCAATGACACAAATGAACTTATTGGATGCACAAGATTGGTTAAAAAACCCTAATTGGACAAGAATAAGCCTAGGGAGGACGAAAATGACCTAAATGTTCATCCAATGACACAAATGAACTATATTGGATGCACAAGATTGGTTAAAAACCCTAATTGGACAAAGAATAAGCCTAGGGAGGACGAAAATGACCTAAATGTTCATCCAATGACACAAATGAACTTATTGGATGCACAAGATTGGTTAAAAAACCCTAATTGGACAAGAATAAGCCTAGGGAGGACGAAAATGACCTAAATGTTCATCCAATGACACAAATGAACTTATTGGATGCACAAGATTGGTTAAAAACCCTAATTGGACAAGAATAAGCCTAGGGAGGACGAAAAATGACCTAAATGTTCATCCAATGACACAAATGAACTTATTGGATGCACAAGATTGGTTAAAAACCCTAATTGGACAAGAATAAGCCTAGGGAGGACGAAAATGACCTAAATGTTCATCCAATGACACAAATGAACTTTATTGGATGCACAAGATTGGTTAAAAACCCTAATTGGACAAGAATAAGCCTAGGGAGGACGAAAATGACCTAAATGTTCATCCAATGACACAAATGAACTTATTGGATGCACAAGATTGGTTAAAAACCTAATTGGACAAGAATAAGCCTAGGGAGGACGAAAATGACCTAAATGTTCATCCAATGACACAAATGAACTATTGGATGCACAAGATTGGTTAAAAACCCTAATTGGACAAGAATAAGCCTAGGGAGGACGAAAATGACCTAAATGTTCATCCAATGACACAAATGAACTTATTGGATGCACAAGATTGGTTAAAAACCCTAATTGGAACAAGAATAAGCCTAGGGAGGACGAAAATGACCTAAATGTTCATCCAATGACACAAATGAACTTATTTGATGCACAAGATTGGTTAAAAACCCTAATTGGACAAGAATAAGCCTAGGGAGGACGAAAATGACCTAAATGTTCATCCAATGACACAAATGACAACTTATTGGATGCACAAGATTGGTTAAAAACCCTAATTGGACAAGAATAAGCCTAGGGAGGACGAAAATGACCTAAATGTTCATCCAATGACACAAATGAACTTATTGGATGCACAAGATTGGTTAAAAAACCTAATTGGACAAGAATAAGCCTAGGGAGGACGAAAATGACCTAAATGTTCATCCAATGACACAAATGAACTTATTGGATGCACAAGATTGGTTAAAAACCCTAATTGGACAAGAATAAGCCTAGGGAGGACGAAAATGACCTAAATGTTCATCCCAATGACACAAATGAACTTATTGGATGCACAAGCACAAGATTGGTTAAAAACCCTAATTGGACAAGAATAAGCCTAGGGAGGACGAAAATGACCTAAATGTTCATCCAATGACACACAAATGAACTTATTTGATGATGCACAAGATTGGTTAAAAACCCTAATTGGACAAGAATAAGCCTAGGGAGGACGAAAATGACCTAAATGTTTCATCCAATGACACAAATGAACTTATTGGATGCACAAGATTGGTTAAAAACCCTAATTGGACAAGAATAAGCCTAGGGAGGACGAAAATGACCTAAATGTTCATCCAATGACACAAATGAACTTATTGGATGCACAAGATTGGTTAAAAACCTAATTGGACAAGAATAAGCCTAGGGAGGACGAAAATGACCTAAATGTTCATCCAATGACACAAATGAACTTATTGGATGCACAAGATTGGTTAAAAACCCTAGGACGAACACCTAAATGTTCATCCAATGACACAAATGACGAATGCAATGACCTAAAATGTTCAGGATAATCATTGAACAAACATGACCTAATGGGATGCACAAGATTATCATTAAAAATACCTAAATGTTAAAAATGAACTTATGTGGACAAGAATAAGCCTAGGGAGGACGAAAATGACCTAAATGTTCATCCAATGACACAAATGAACTTTGGATGCACAAGATTGGTTAAAAACCCTATTTGGACAAGAATAAGCCTAGGGAGGACGAAAATGACCTAAATGTTCATCCAATGACACAAATGAACTTATTGGATGCACAAGATTGGTTAAAAACCTAATTGGACAAGAATAAGCCTAGGGAGGACGAAAATGACCTAAATGTTCATCCCAATGACACAAATGAACTTATTGGATGCACAAGATTGGTTAAAAACCCTAATTGGACAAGAATAAGCCTAGGGAGGACGAAAATGACCTAAATGTTCATCCAATGACACACAAATGAACTTATTGGATGCACAAGATTGGTTAAGATTGGACAAGAATAAGGGAGGACGAAAATGACTAAATGTTCATCCAATGACACAAATGAACTTAATAAGCACAAGATTGGTTAAAAACCCTAATTGGACAAAGAATAAGGGAGGACGAAAATCGATAGGGACGAAAATGACCTAATGTTCATCCAATGAACTTACACACATGATTGGTTATGGATGCACAAGATAAGCCTAGGGAGGAAAAATGACCTAAATGTTAATTGATATTGGATGCACAAGAATGACCCTAAATTGTTCATCCAATGACACAAATGACCTAATGTTCATCCAATACACAAATTTATTGGATGCACAAGATTGGTTAAAAACCCTAATTGGACAAGAATAAGCCTAGGGAGGACGAAAATGACCTAAATGTTCATCCAATGACACACAAATGAACTTATTGGATGCACAAGATTGGTTAAAAACCCTAATTGGACAAGAATAAGCCTAGGGAGGACGAAAATGACCTAAAATGTTCATCCAATGACACAAATGAACTTATTGGATGCACAAGATTGGTTAAAAACCCTAATTGGACAGAAACCCTAGGAGGACGAAAATGACCTAAATGTTCATCCAATGACACAAATGAACTTATTGAATAATTGGTTAAAAAACTAGGGACAAGAATAAGCCTAGGACGAAAATGACCTAAATGTTCATCCAATGACACAAATGAACTTATGGGATGCACAAGATTGGTTAAAAACCCTAATTTACACAAATGAACTTATTGACAAGAATAAGCCTAGGGAGGACGAAAATGACCTAAATGTTCATCCAATGACACAAATGAACTTATTGGATGCACAAGATTGGTTAAAAACCCTAATTGGACAAGAATAAGCCTAGGGAGGACGAAAATGACCTAAATGTTCATCCCATGACACAAATGAACTTATTGGATGCACAAGATTGGTTAAAAACCCTAATTGGACAAGAATAAGCCTAGGGAGGACGAAAATGACCTAAATGTTCATCCAATGACACAAATGAACTATTGGATGCACAAGATTGGTTAAAAACCCTAATTGGACACAAGAATAAGCCTAGGGAGGACGAAAATGACCTAAATGTTCATCCAATGACACAAATGAACTTATTGGATGCACAAGATTGGTTAAAAACCCTAATTGGACAAGAATAAGCCTAGGAGGACGAAAATGACCTAAATGTTCATCCAATGACACAAAATGAACTTATTGGATGCACAAGATTGGTTAAAAACCCTAATTGGACAAGAATAAGCCTAGGGAGGACGAAAATGACCTAAATGTTCATCCAATGACACAAATGAACTTATTGGATGCACAAGATTGGTTAAAAACCCTAATTGGACAAGAATAAGCCTAGGGAGGACGAAAATGACCTAATGTTCATCCAATGACACAAACACAACTATTTGGATGCACAAGATTGGTTAAAAACCCTAATTGGACAAGAATAAGCCTAGGGAGGACGAAAATGACCTAAATGTTCATCCAATGACACAAATGAACTTATTGGATGCACAAGATTGGTTAAAAACCCTAATTGGACAAGAATAAGCCTAGGGAGGACGAAAATGACCTAAATGTTCATCCAATGACACAAATGAACTTATTGGATGCACAAGATTGGTTAAAAACCCTAATTGGACAAGAATAAGCCTAGGGAGGACGAAAATGACCTAAATGTTCATCCAATGACACAAATGACACTTATTGGATGCACAAGATTGGTTAAAAAAACCCTAATTGGACAAGAATAAGCCTAGGGAGGACGAAAATGACCTAAATGTTCATCCAATGACACAAATGAACTTATTGGATGCACAAGATTGGTTAAAAACCCCTAATTGGACAAGAATAAGCCTAGGGAGGACGAAAATGACCTAAATGTTCATCCAATGACACAAATGAACTTATTGGATGCACAAGATTGGTTAAAAACCCTAATTGGACAAGAATAAGCCTAGGGAGGACGAAAATGACCTAAATGTTCATCCAATGACACAAATGAACTTATTGGATGCACAAGATTGGTTAAAAACCCTAATTGGACAAGAATAAGCCTAGGGAGGACGAAAATGACCTAAATGTTCATCCAATGACACAAATGAACACCTATTGGATGCACAAGATTGGTTAAAAACCCTAATTGGACAAGAATAAGCCTAGGGAGGACGAAAATGACCTAAATGTTCATCCAATGACACAAACACACCTATTGGATGCACAAGATTGGTTAAAAACCCTAATTGGACAAGAATAAGCCTAGGGAGGACGAAAATGACCTAAATGTTCATCCAATGACACAAATGAACTTATTGGATGCACAAGATTGGTTAAAAACCCTAATTGGACAAGAATAAGCCTAGGGAGGACGAAAATGACCTAAATGTTCATCCAATGACACAAATGAACTTATTGGATGCACAAGATTGGTTAAAAACCCTAATTGGACAAGAATAAGCCTAGGGAGAGGACGAAAATGACCTAAATGTTCATCCAATGACACAAATGAACTTATTGGATGCACAAGATTGGTTAAAAACCCTAATTGGACAAGAATAAGCCTAGGGAGGACGAAAATGACCTAAATGTTCATCCAATGACACAAATGAACTTATTGGATGCACAAGATTGGTTAAAAACCCTAATTGGACAAGAATAAGCCTAGGGAGGACGAAAATGACCTAAATGTTCATCCAATGACACAAATGAACTTATTGGATGCACAAGATTGGTTAAAAACCCTAATTGGACAAGAATAAGCCTAGGGGACGAAAATGACCTAAATGTTCATCCAATGACACAAATGACACTTATTGGATGCACAAGATTGGTTAAAAACCCTAATTGGACAAGAATAAGCCTAGGAGGACGAAAATGACCTAAATGTTCATCCAATGACACAAATGAACTTATTGGATGCACAAGATTGGTTAAAAACCCTAATTGGACAAGAATAAGCCTAGGGAGGACGAAAATGACCTAAATGTTCATCCAATGACACAAATGACCTTATTGGATGCACAAGATTGGTTAAAAACCCTAATTGGACAAGAATAAGCCTAGGGAGGACGAAAATGACCTAAATGTTCATCCAATGACACAAATGAACTTATTGGATGCACAAGATTGGTTAAAAACCCTAATTGGACAAGAATAAGTCTAGGAGGACGAAAATGACCTAAATGTTCATCCAATGACACAAAAACACCTTATTGGATGCACAAGATTGGTTAAAAAACCTAATTGGACAAGAATAAGCTAGGGAGGACGAAAATGACCTAAATGTTCATCCAATGACACAAATGACACCTATTGGATGCACAAGATTGGTTAAAAAACCCTAATTGGACAAGAATAAGCCTAGGGAGGACGAAAATGACCTAAATGTTCATCCAATGACACAAATGAACTTATTGGATGCACAAGATTGGTTAAAACCCCTAATTGGACAAGAATAAGCCTAGGGAGGACGAAAATGACCTAAATGTTCATCCAATGACACAAATGACACTATTGGATGCACAAGATTGGTTAAAAACCCTAATTGGACAAGAATAAGCCTAGGGAGGACGAAAATGACCTAAATGTTCATCCAATGACACAAATGAACTATTGGATGCACAAGATTGGTTAAAAACCCTAATTGGACAAGAATAAGCCTAGGGAGGACGAAAATGACCTAAATGTTCATCCAATGACACAAAAACACTTATTGGATGCACAAGATTGGTTAAAAAACCCTAATTGGACAGAATAAAAAAACAGGGAGGACGAAATGACCTAAATGTTCATCCAATGACACAAATGAACTTATTGGATGCACAAGATTGGTTAAAAAACCTTAATTGGACAAGAATAAGCCTAAGGAGGACGAAAATGACCTAAATGTTCATCCAATGACACAAATGAACTTATTGGATGCACAAGATTGGTTAAAAAACCCTAATTGGACAAGAATAAGCCTAGGGAGGACGAAAATGACCTAAATGTTCATCCAATGACACAAACACACCTATTGGATGCACAAGATTGGTTAAAAACCCTAATTGGACAAGAATAAGTCTAGGGAGGACGAAAATGACCTAAATGTTCATCCAATGACACAAATGAACTTATTGGATGCACAAGATTGGTTAAAAACCCTATTGGACAAGAATAAGCCTAGGGACGACGTAAATGACCTAAATGTTCATCCAATGACACAAAGACCTATTGGATGCAAAAGATTGGTTAAAAACCTAGTTGGACAAGAATAAGCCTAGGGAGGACGAAAATGACCTAAATGTTCATCCAATGACACAAATGAACTTATTGGATGCACAAGATTGGTTAAAAACCCTAATTGGACAAATAATAAGGAGGACTAATTAAGGACGAAAATGACCTTATAAATGTTCATCCAATAACACAAAATGACCTATTGTTCATCCAATGCACAAGACAAGATGGTTAAAAACCCTAATTGGACAAGAATAAGCCTAGGGAGGACGAAAATGACCTAAATGTTCATCCAATGACACAAATGAACTTATTGGATGCACAAGATTGGTTAAAAACCCCTAATTGGACACTAGAATAAGCCTAGGGAGGACGAAAATGACCTAAATGTTTCATCCATGACACAAATGAACTTATTGGAATGCACAAATTGTATAAAAACCCATAATTGGACATGAGCCTTAAGCCTAGGGAGTCGAAAATGACCTAATGCCCTTTCACACTTATTGCATCCAAAAGCCCGTCTCATTCCTCCGTGTTGGTATCTTGACCTAATTGGACACAGAATAATATATCAGTTTACGTTACCAAACCTAAATGTTCATCCAATGACACAAATGAACTAAATTTTTGAGGCATGCACAAGATTGGTTAAAAACCCTAATTGGACAAGAATAAGTTAGAGAAGACGAAAATGACCTAAATGTTGGTCCAATTGACACAAACACACCTATTGGAGTGCACAAGATTGGTTAAAGATTTTAATTGGACTTCAATAAGCCTAGAATCAGGACAAAATGACCAAATTTTCTCCAATGACACAAATCTATCTTATTGATGCTTGGTTAAAAATTTGAATACCCTCTGATCCTTGTAGATACTCGTCAACCTATCACAGAATCAAAAGTGCGACTCTAAATGTTCATCCAATGACACAAGAAAGTAGCCACCAGTTGGAGCACAAGATTTCTATAAAAACCTAATTGGACAAGATCCTTGTAGACAATCGTCAGCCTAACACACATCAAAGTACAGCTCTTTCTTGTTGAGACCTCTCACCCAAGAAAGTAGCCACCAGTTTCTAGCTGGATTTTCAACGTTCGTTTTTGGTTCAAAGATTTATTACAGAATGAATAATGAGAATGTAAAACACAAAAGGGTCTATTGGATGCTTTATGATTGTTGCTCCTCCCTAATTGGACAAGAATAAAGCCTTGTTCATGAGGACGAAAATGACCTAAATGTTAGATCCAATGACACAATTGAGATCTATTGGATGCACAAGATTGGTTAAAAGTTGTTAGTTGGACAAGAATAAACAGCTAAGGAGCGAAAATGACCTAAATGTTCATGAATGACACAAAATGTTTGGATGCACAAGTTATGTCAAAAACCCTAATGAGAATAAAAGCCTAGGGAACGAAATGACCTAAATGTTCATCCAATGAAACAAATGAACTACTATCGATGCCTCAAGATTTATTAAAACCCTTAATTGGACAAGAATAATCGATTTGACGAAAAATGACGATTTCGCGAGTCTTGGTTGCTTTAATCTTGAAACTATACAAGCTAATCGATTTACCAATCGATTCTTTAAAACAACACTTTTCATCAGAACATGTCCAGATCTGCATAAATCGATTTCCTAATCGATTGCTGGGAAAACTTCTTTATTGGATGCAACTTCAATGGTTAAAAACTCTAATTGACAAGAATAAATCTAGAGTTCACTGAAAATGACCTAAATGTTCATCCAATCGACACAAATGAATCGATTGGATGCACAAGATTGGTTAAAAACCTAATTGGACAAGAATAAGCCGTCAGGGATTGGATTCAAAAAGTGACCAGTTATGTTCATGTTAATGACACAATGAATCGCTATTGGATGCACAAGATTCCTTAAAAAGTTTAATTGGACCTGGTGTTTAGTTCAGGGAGGATTGACCTAAATGTTCATCCAATGCAACCAAACTTAGTCAAATGGATGCACAAATTGTTAAAAACCCTAATTGGACAAGATTGTATTTGTCACAGGTGAGGACCTATTGTTCATCCAATGACACAAACACACAATCGGATGCACAATCGATTAAAAACCCTAATTGCCAATCACAATAGGAGTGCCACTGTGACTCATTCAATCGATTTACCAATCGATGTGTTTGGATGCAGGTTTGATTAATGTGAAGAATGTTCAATCGATTTACGAAAATGACGATGTTCATCCAATGACACAAATCAGAGGCTACTGACTTGTGCATTTTTAATATTTTAATTGGACAAGAATAAGCCTAATCGATTGGACGACAAACACTTAAATGTTCATCCAATGTTACACAAATGATTTACCAATCGATTGCACAAGATTCAACTTTTGTTGATTAATTGTGACAAGAATAATACAAGGTGTGGACGAAAATGACCTAAATGTTCATTCCTGACACAAATGAACTCAATTGAATGCACAAGATTTATTATTAAGTATGAATAATTGTTGAATAAATTATGTCAAAATTAGGAGGATCAAAATGACTCCGCATCCCAAAGATTCTCGTTCGAGCTGCTTGGATGCACAAGATTCCGAACCCTCCGCATCCCTGCTTCGCTCCGCTGTGATGATCGCTATCTCTTAAATGTTAGTTATCTTGCTTTAATATCTTTTCATTTTCTGAAATCAATTTTTGGTGAAAACCCTAATTGACAAAGAATAAGCTGAGGGAGGACGAAAATGACCTAAATGTTCATATTGAAACAAATGAACTATAGAGTACAATGATTTCTTTAAAAAACCAATCTCTGTTACTTGGTTGAATCATGTTTAATTAGGATAGTTAGGAATTGTGTTCATGTTTAATGTTGCATTTTTATTGTTTATTTACATCTTGATATTAGATTGTGTTCAAAACCCTCATTGTTTACAACAATAGTTGTTATGTGACGTTAACTGTTGAATCTGAGAGCTAATGGTGACACAAAGAGAACTTGGATGCTGTTCGTGTTTAAATTAGGATAGTTGGGTACAAGAATGTTTAACTGTTGATTTTCTAGCATGTGTTAGTTCTTGTTCCATCTGATTAAGCCTAATCCTGCTTGATTCAAGTTGCTGAATATATGCCTGGAAGAATAAGTGTAGGTAGGACGAAATAGAATAGAATGAATGGAGGACGAAATGATATATAACTCATCAAGTAATGACACAAATGAACAATGCTTGATGCACAAGATTGGTTAAATATTCTAATTGGCCAAGAATAAGCCTGGCTGGACGAAAATGACCTAAATGCTTCATCCAATGACACAAATGAGGAATTGGATGCACAAGATTGGTTACCAAACCCTAATTGGACAGCAATGAATTTAGTAGGACGAAATCTGACCTAAATGTTCATCCAATGACACAAAAGGGAATTGGATGCACAAGATTGGTTAAAAACCATTGTTTTGGACTTTAAGCCTAGGGAGGACGTGGAAATGACCTAAATGTTCATAGTGACACAAATGAACTTATGACTGATGCACAAGATTGGTTGGAAAACCCTAATTACCTTTTTATAAGAATGGAAGATGATGATCACGATAATGACCAGTATTAGCAAGTTGCCAAATGTCGTGTAGGGTTAATACATCGATCATGTTATGGTTACTTTTACACAGCTGCTAAATGCTAATTGGACAAGAATAAGATAGATCGAAGGACGAAAATGACCTAAATGTTCATCCCATGACACTTATGCAATATTTTTTCAAACATAAATCACAAGAATAAAACTGTTGAGGATGGAATGACCTAAATGTTCAAGGCAGCTATACTTGACAGGAGATTGGATGCACAATTTGGTGTAAAAGTTAATTGGACTAGAATAAGCCTTTTAGGGAGGACGAAGTTAATTTGCTAAATGTTCTGCTGCTGTTACAAATTTCAATATTGGATGCACAAGATTGGTTAAAAAGCCTAATTGCAAGCATAAGCCGGTATGTTTCGAAATCATAGTAAATAAATGTTCATCCAATGACACAAATGGGCTTATTGGATGATTAATGATGTGTTAAAAAACCTAATTGAAAGTTGCAATAATTTGCTACGAAGATACATTTGCTAATGTGCTTCCTTGTTTCAATAAATTGAGTCCTGATTTGATTTGAGTTGATTAAAACTATACTATAATTTGATTTTACTGTACTATACTATTCTATTTGATGTGAACAAATGAAATGATGCACAAATTTTGATCTATTTAATAAAAATATTTTATTGGACTTACTATTCTATTTTACTGTACTATACTATTCTATATTGATACGATGATGACGTAAATGTTAATGCCAATGGTCGAAATGATGCATTTGGTCCAACATGACTTCCAAAATATGGGTGATGAGGGAAACGAGGAAGAGATTAATGAAGAGCCTCCAAATGAGATGCTCAAGTTCATCCAATGATTTGTTAACTGCTGCATGCACAAGATTTATATGAGGGGGCTTTTGGACAAGAAAACTTTTAATATGCGACCTAAATGTTAGCTTGCAATGACAAAAATGAATGTTGGATGCACAAGATTGGTCTAAAAACCCTAATTTGCAAGAATAAGCCTAGGGAGATGAAAATGACCTAAAAGGATTCACCAACACAATAAATTTATTGGATGCACAAGATTGGTGAAAATGCTAGGACAAAGTCTGAGAGGATTGATTGTGACCTTAAAGGTTGCATGTTGTACTACAAAGAGAATAATGCAGATATAGAGTGTAGGTTTTGTCATGAACCCCGATATGTTCCTCGTAAGCCTGGGATAGGTAACCACAAAGACATTCCAGTTAAGAGGATGTTCTATATGCCATTGGATCACAAGATGGGTTAAAAAGATTGTATGCATCAACAGAAACTGCTGCCCAAATGACCTAATGGCATCCAATCACACAAAATAGATTGGATGCACAAGATTTTACGTCATCCATCAGATGGACTTAGAATCATTTTGATGCAGGATGAAAATGATCTAAATGTTCGTCCAATGACACAAAGACACCTATTGGATGCACAAGATTGGTTAAAAACTCTAATAGGACAAGAATAAGCCTAGGGAGGATGAAAATGACCTAAATGTTAATCCCATGACACAAATGAACTTATTGGATGCACAAGATTGGTTAAAAACCTTAATTGGACAAGAATAAGCCTAGTGGGACGAAAATGACATAAATGTTCTTCCAATGACACAAAGACACCTATTGAATGCACAAGAATGGTGAAAAACCCTAATTGGTATAGAATAAACCTAGGGAGGACGAAAATGACCTAAATGTTCATCAAATGACACAAACACGCCTATTGGATGCAGAAGATTGGTTAAAAACCCTAGTTGGACAAGATTAAGTCCAGGGAGGACGAAAAAGACCTAAATGTTCATCCAATGACACAAACACACCTATTGGATGCACAAGATTGGTTAAAAACCCTAATTGGACTAGAATAAATCTAGGGAGGAAGAAAATGACCTAAATGTTCATCCAAATACACAAACAAACCTATTGGATGCACAAGATTGGTTAAAAACCCTAATTGGACTAGAATAAACCTAGGGAGGACGAAAATGACCTAAATGTTCCTCCAATGACACAAATGAACTTATTGGATGCACAAGATTGGTTAACAACGTTATTGGACAAGAATAAGCCTATGGAGGAGGAAAATGAACTAAATGTTCATCCAATGACACAAACACACCTATTGGATGCACAAGATTGGTTAAAAACCCTAATTGGAGTAGAATAAACCTAGGGAGTTCGAAAATGACCTAAATGATCATCCAATGACACAAACACACCTATTGGATGCACAAGATTTGTTAAAAACTTTAATTGGACAAGAATAAGCCACGAGAGGACGAACATGACCTAAATGTTCATCCAATGACACAAAAACACCTATTGGATGGACAAGATTGGTTAAAAACCCTAATTGGACTAGAATAAACCTAGGGAGGACGAAAATGACCTAAATGTTAATCCAATGACACAGAGGAACTTATTGGATGAACAAGATTGGTTAAAAACGTTAGTGGACAAGAATAAGCCTAGGGAGGACGAAAATGAACTAAATGTTCATCCAATGACACAAACACACCTATTGGATGCACAAGATTGGTTAAAAACCCTAATTGGACAATAATAAGCCTAGGGAGGACGAAAATGACCTAAATGTTCATCCAATGACACAAACACACCTATTGGACAAGATTGGTTAAAAACCCTAATTTGACAATAATAAGCCTAGGGAGGACGAAAATGACCAAAATGTTCATCCAATGACACAAACACACATATTGGACGCACAAGATTGGTTAACAACCATAATTGGACTAGAATAACCCTATGGAGGACGAAAATGACCTAAATGTTAATCCAATCACACAAATGAACTTATTGGATGCACAAGATCGGTTAAAAACGTTATTGGACAAGAATAAACCTAGGGAGGAAGAAAGTGACCTAAATGTTCATCCAATGACACAAACACACCTATTGGACGCACAAGATTGGTTAAAAACCCTAATTGGACAAGAATAAGCCTAGGGAGGACGAAAATGACCGAAATGTTCATCCAATCACACAAACACACCTATTGGATGCACAAGATTGGTTAAAAACCCTAATTGGACAAGAATAAGCCTATGGAGGACGAAAATGACCAAAATGTTACTCCTCTGACACAAATGAACTTATTGGATGCACAAGATTGTGGAAAAGCCCTAATTGGACAAGAATAATCCTAGTGTGGACGAAAATAACATAAATGTTCATCCAATGACACAAAGACACCTATTGAATGCACAAGATTTGTTAAAAACCCTAATTGGACATGAATAAACCTAGGGAGGACGAAAATGACCTAAATGTTCATCAAATGACACAAACACGCCTATTGGATGCATAAGATTGGTTATAAACCCTAGTTGGACAAGAATAAGTCTAGGTAGGACGAAAAAGACCTAAATGTTCATCCAATGACACAAAGACACCTAATGGATGCACAAGATTGGTTAAAAACCCTAATTGGATTAGAATAAACCTAGGGAGGACGGAAATGACCTAAATGCTCATCCAATGACACAAATGTTGGACTTTAGTCCTTTGATTTCTAATTTTGACATAATTAACAATTCAACAAATGTTCATACACTACATGATAAATCTAATATTTGAATTGAGCAAGATTTCAGGAACAACAATCAAATCCTACACACTTGGAACAGGTTGCTTGGAACACAAGAAATCAACAAAAGTTGATTTCTTGACTGAAGCAAATCGATTGGGAAATCGATTTCATAACAAGGGTGTAAGGAAATACAACTGTTTGTGTTGGTATAATCGATTGGGCAATCGACTGACTAAATTAGAAATGAAAATTGCACAAGTCAGTAGCACCCCAGTTTTGAGGGTAATCGATTGACAAATCGATTATACATTTCACAAATAAACCTGATTGAAATAAATCGATTGGGAAATCGATTGGACATGTCACAGTGACACCCCAGTTTTGAGGGTAATCGATTGCTTAAATATCTTTGTAAAATGACCAGCCCTGTGACAAACACAATCGATTGGACAATCTATTGTGTGAAATTTCAATCAAGTTAAGTTTGGTTGCAATCGATTGGGAAATCGATTGAACTAAACTCCAGGTAAGAACATTTTCAGACAAATACATACAAATCGATTGGCACGTCGATTAACATCAAAATAGCTGAGTCACTGACTTAAACACAATCGATTGGCAAATCGATTGAAAGATCTTTTGAAAACCAAGTGAACTCTGAGCTTGTGACCAAATCGATTCTGAGTATTTGTTAATCGATTATGAAGACTTAATAAATCGATTACGAAATCGATTGATATGTGTTTCAGTTTGAACATAACATCTGCAATCGATTACGAAATCGATGCATATCAGTCTTAACATAATTACTGAAAAATGTTGTTTAAAGAATCGATTGGTAAATCGATTGGCTTATATAGTTTCAAGATTCAAGAAAAACAACACACACGATAATCGATTGGCAAATCGATTAGACTGGTTTATCACTTTAAGAAATCGATTGGTAAATCAATTGATTAATATGTTTTTCAGAAACTATATAAACTGTCTTCAATCATTCTTTCAAAATATGATAACAATCTGATAAACACTTTGAATATTCTTGATATACAAAAGAACTCTCAATAACACTTGGTTAATACACTGAGATTGCTTTTTCAGATCATAAACAAAAGAGATTATCATCAATCAATAAGAGAGCTGGAAAAGTGATCTTGAAAGACAAGGGTTCTCATAAACAATCTTTGAATATCCAGAATTGTGAGAAGTCACATTGACCAAGATTGAAGACTACTTTTTGTTCTTCTTTAATTCTGTTTGTAATAATTCTTTTGAAACAAAAACGAAAGCAAGAAAAGCCAGCTAGAAACTGGTGGCTACTTTCTTGGGTGAGAGTGCTCAACAAGAAAGAGTCGTACTTTGATTCTGTGTTAGATTGCTGAGTATCTACAAGGATCAGAGGGTGATCAATAGGAAAGAGATCATTAAGATAGATAGGTTTCGGGGAGGAAACTGGACAATCTGTAATTGATTCTTTCTATTGGAGAAGAAAATCTGAAATCCGTTTGGATTTGCAGGACTGGATGTAGGTTGTCAAGTTGACAACTGAACCAGTATAAATTCTTGGTGCAATCTTCTCTAACCCTTAACTCCTTTAATTTTCTAACTTGATATATCTGTATATGTGATTAATATTAGATGCATGTTAAACATATTCTGTGATAAGTAATATTGTTTAATCTGATAATTTGACTTGTATGCATCTTGGTTAATCTCATATCAATCTAACAGAACTTGCTAATCTTGTATGCCACAATTTAAATTCCGCTGTGTGTATGAAATTGATTTAATTTCTTAAAGAACTGATACATTCTGATATATTCCGATTATTACGAGGTCATAAATACCAACAATTGGCCTCAGAGCCTAACTTTTCGAGAGGTAACACTCACAAAAGCACTATGGCCTCAAACCATTTTCTGGGAGAAGGCGCATCGTTAGCAAGACCTCCAGCTTTCAACGGAACAGCTTATATGTACTGGAAGCACAGGATGCTGATCTTCCTGGAAGCCAGTGGCATAGACATCCTTGACGCTGTTGAAAATGGTCCATATATTCCCAAGATTGCAGGAACAAATGACTCAATGATTCTCAAGCCTAGAGCCGACTGGTCATACGACGACAAGAAGAAGGTAGGTTATAATGCTAAGGCTAAGAACATTATAACATCTGCTCTTTGTGCAGAAGAATTTTTTAGAGTATCAAACTGCAAGTCAGCAAAAGAAATGTGGGACATTCTTCAAGAAACACATGAAGGAACCACAGATGTGAAGAGAGCTCGCGTAAACACACTTATGCACGAATAAGAATTATTCAGCATGAAAAGGGACGAATCCATCAGTGATCTGCAAACCAGATTCACAAACATTGTGAATAATCTTCACGCATTGGGAAAGCAAGTGGACAACGAACAGCAGATTGGAAAAATTATGAGATGTCTAACCAGAGAGTGGCAGCCAAAAATAACAGCCATAGCAGAATCTAAAGATCTAGCAAAGATGACGACTGCAACTTTGTTTGGAAAACTAAGGGAACATGAAATGGAATTACATCGACTGGATGAATCAGAAATGGAAAGTCGCAAAAAGAAAGGACTATCCCTGAAGGTTCAAGCCCAGCAATCGAAAACTGAATCAGATAGCTGCTCAGATCAATCCAGTAGTGAATCTGAAGAGCCGGAAATAGGGTTGCTTGTCAAGAAATTTAAGAAGTTTCTGAAGAAGAAAGACAACAAATTCAGAAAACCATCTAGCTCCAAGACTACTGACAACAAAACCATTACATGCTATGAATGTGGTAAAACTGGTCACATAAAGTCAGAATGCTACAAATTGCAAAACAAGAATAGAGCTACAAAATCAAAAGGCAAGGAACCAGTCACCAAAACCAGGAAAGCTTATATTGCATGGAATGATAACGATGAATCATCTGCCTCTTCTGATGAAGAAGAAGTCAATTTGTGTCTCATGGCAAATACAGATTCAGAATCAGAAAATGAGGTTAGTTCACAATCTAATCCAACATATGATGAGCTACAAGAAGCTTTCAATGAACTGCATGATGATTATGTGAATTCCATAAAACAGTTGTTAAGCACAAAGAAAATGCTTGAACAAATGAATGTTGAACATAAAGAAATTGAAAATTTATGTGAACAACTGAAAAAGGATTCACATGAAAAATATGCAAAGTGCATTGAACTTGAAAATTCTGTTGCATCATTAAAATCTGATTTATTAAAGTTTGCTAATAGTAAAGATAAGCTGAATGTCATACTTAGCAATCAAAGACATGTTCATGAAAAATCTGGTTTAGGATATACACCAAATATGCATGTTAAAAGAAATAAAAACAGATCTGGTATTGGTTATATGCAAACCAGAAATGTCAAACATGGTCAAAAAACTGCTATTGCTAAGAATATGTATGACATCTTTACTAAACCAAATAAACATTCATCCTTTGATGGCAAATGTCATTTATGTTGCAGAAAGGGACATTTTGTGTCAAATTGCAAATTTAAAAAATTAGCCAATCAAGGATGGAAGCTAGTTTGGATAGAAAAGAAATCTGTGTTTGACACTAACCAACCAGGACCCAATTTAAATTGGGGACCTAAAACAAAATTATGATTTTGTATTGCAGGTGTGCTTGACATCCACGAAACACTCATGGTATCTAGATAGCGGATGCTCAAAGCACATGACTGGTGACAAATCCAAATTCCTGAACTTGACATTAAAGGAAAGAGGCTTTGTCAAATATGGTGATAACAACAGAGGAAAGATCATTGGAATTGGTGATGTAGGCGATGAATCAACTGCTGTAATCAAAAATGTGTTATATGTTGAAGGATTAAAGCACAACTTACTGAGTATAAGCCAGCTATGTGACAAAGGTTTTCAAGTAAGTTTTTCATCACAATCTTGCATTATTGAGCATAAAGATGACAAACACATAAAGCTGATTGGGGACAGAATTAACAACATTTACATGTTGGATTTCAATTCTGTACCAAGTGCAGTATGCTGCTTGTTATCCAACTCAGATGAAACATGGCTTTGGCATAAAAGAATTGCTCACATACACATAAATCATTTGAATAAACTTGTCAGCAAACAGTTGTCAGCAAATAGGAAGTTCTCTAAAGATAGACTGTGTGATGCATGTGAGAAAAGTAAACTGGTTAAGACTCCATTTCCCTCTATAGACTTGGTTAGAACAAATAGAGTTTTACAACTAGTTCACATGGACCTTTTTGGACCTGCCCATGTTAAGAGTTTAGATGGAAACCTGTATGGATATGTGCTGGTTGATGATTATTCTAGATTCACATGGACTTACTTTTTAGCTCATAAAAAGTGATACATTCTCTGTTTTCAAAAAGTTTGCTGCTTTAGTACAAAATGAGAATGATCTGAAAATTGTTTCAATAAAAAGTGATCATGGAGGTGAATTCCAAAATGATCTTTTTCAAAATTATTGTGAATCAAATGGAATCAACCACATATATTCTGCCCTTAGGACACCACAGCAGAATGGGGTAGTGGAGAGGAAAAATAGATCCCTAGAAGAGTTAGCTAGGACCATGCTTAAGGACTCCAACCTACCTAAGTACTTTTGGGCAGATGCAATTAGTACAGCCACCCATGTTGTGAATAGAGTTCTCATTAGGCCCCTGCTTAGGAAAACACCCTATGAGCTTTACAAGGGTAGAAAACCAAACCTGTCCTACTTTAGAATCTTTGGATGTAAGTGCTTTGTGTTGAACAATGGCAAAGAACACCTAGGAAAGTTTGACCCTAAGGCAGATGAAGGTATCTTTTTAGGATATTCCCAAACTAGTAAGGCCTATAGAATCTACAACAAAAGAACAAAAACCATAGAAGAGTCAGTTCATGTAAAGTTTGATGAATCTTTTACAGAAAAATTGAACAAAACTCCTTCTAAGGTTATTGACATTTTGGATGATGTTGTAGAATCTGAACCACTAGAACAACCTATAGCTGACCCTACAACTAGTTCAGACCATGTAGAACCTATAGAAACCTGTGAGTTGCCTAAGGAATGGAAGTTCAATAGAAACCACCCTTTAGACAACATTATAGGCGATATCTCTAAAGGTGTTGCAACTAGGAGAAGCCTTAGTCAGTTTTGTAACTTTACAGCCTTTGTATCTCAGATTGAACCTAAAAACATTAAGGAAGCCCTGCTAGATAGTGAGTGGATACTTGCTATGCAAGAGGAGTTAAACCAGTTTGAGAGAAACAAGGTGTGGAGTTTAGTACCTAGGCCAGAGGGTAAGCATGTCATAGGAACCAGGTGGGTGTTCAGAAACAAGTTAGATGAGAATGGTGTGATAACTAGGAATAAAGCCAGATTAGTTGCAAAGGGTTATAGTCAAGAGGAGGGAATAGATTTTGATGAAACCTATGCCCTAGTAGCTAGACTAGAAGCCATAAGAATTTTATTGGCTTATGCATGTATCATGGACGTCAATCTATATCAAATGGATGTGAAGAGTGCCTTTCTCAACGGAGACCTCCAAGAGGAAGTCTTTGTTAGTCAAACACCTGGTTTTGAAAATCCTGATTTTCCTAACCATGTGTATAAACTCTCAAAGGCCCTCTATGGGTTAAAAACAAGCTCCAAGAGCTTGGTATGAGAAACTCAGCACTTTCCTCATTCAACAAAATTTTTCAAGAGGAAATGTTGACAAGACACTCTTTACAAAAACTACTGAAAATGACATCTTGCTGGTCCAAATTTATGTTGATGACATAATATTTGGATCAACAAATGATAAACTTTGCAAAGAATTTGAAAATTTAATGAAAGGTAAATTTGAAATGTCAATGATGGGTGAACTGTCATATTTCTTGGGATTTCAAATTAACCAAAGCAAGCAAGGCATTTTCATTAGTCAATCTAAATATTGTTCTGATTTGATAAAGAAATTTAACTTTGATAAACTTAAGTCCATTGATACACCCATGAGTCAAGGAAATTTCTTAGACCGAGATGAGAAAGGTAAACCTGTAGATGTCACTAGATTTCGTGGTATGATTGGATCTCTGCTCTACCTTACAGCAAGCCGACCAGATATTATGTTCAGTGTTTGTATGTGTGCAGGGTATCAATCGAATCCGAAGGAATCTCACTTCAGTGCAGTTAAGAGAATTTTCAGATACTTGGTAGGTACTAAAAGTCTTGGTTTGTGGTATCCAAAAGGATCAACATGTACATTGATTGGTTATTCAGACTCAGACTTTGCTGGTTGTAAACTTGATAGGAAAAGTACTTCAGGAACTTGTCATTTGCTTGGTAATTCTCTAGTGTCTTGGTTCAGTAAGAAGCAAACAAGTATTGCATTGTCTACTGCAGAAGCTGAATACATAGCAGCTGGGAGCTGTTGTGCTCAAATTCTGTGGATGAAACACAGCATTTAATGGACTTCGGTGTCGATTTGGGTACAGTGTCGATCATGTGTGATAACACAAGTGCTATCAGCATAACCAAGAACCCAGTAATGCATTTAAGGACAAAACACATTGAGGTAAGGCATCACTTCATAAGAGACCACTTTCAGAATGGAGTTATCAAACTTGAGTATGTGAACACTACAGAACAGTTAGCTGATATCTTCACAAAAGCGTTGCCAAAAGAAAGTTTTTTGAATATAAGGATGAAACTAGGGATCATGATCCTAGTGAAGTATGATTTTTGTTGTTTCTGGTATTTTTCAGTAATGTTTTCCAGTTAAATCGATTTGGAAATCGATTACCAGCATGGTAAATGGTTTATAAAATCGATTTGGGAATCGATTACTTTAGCCCAGGATTCAAGTTCAGAAATTTTTTTTTTAAATCTTCACGAGCATATTGGAAATCGATTAGTTAAGTGTTCAACCTTAAGACAATCGATTTGGGAATCGATTAAGTAAAACTGGAACTCGATTTGAACATCGATTTGAAATATGATCGTTACTCTGATTTTACTAGCCGTTGAGCATCATCATTACTGAATCGATTGAGGATTCCCAGCAACGGAAATCTAATCGATTGGGAATCGATTCAACAAGGTCAAGAGTATAAATAGGAACCGTTCTAAATCGATTTCTGCATTCTATTTTTCCAGATTTTCACTGCTTTTCTCTTGTCTGCTTCATTCGTCTGTCTCTGCATTTGTTTGAATCTGCATTCTACATTCTACCTATTTCGAATCTACATCAAATTTTTTTTGATATGGCACGTGTAAAACAGATCCAAGCTCGCACTCCATCTCCCTCATCTTCTTGCACAAGTGAAACTCCTTCACCCCCACCAACTTTGACAAAGAGAGTACTCATCCCAACTCACAAAATTCTTGCAAAAGATAAAGGAAAAGCTCCTGCCCCAATCCAAGAAAAGACGAAGAAACGTAAGGAACCCCCTACTGAAAAGCTCATGGCTGATGCCATGAAAGAAATTTCTCAGAAAAGGAAGAAGAAGCCTAATTCTTCTCCACCTCCCAAGAAGGTCTCAGCACCAAAGGAAAAGGAGGCACAACCATCTCTGTCAACAGACTTTGCAAAAAGGAAAATTCATGAGGCAAGAACCATGGATTTTGCATATTTTGATGTTGTGGACTTCACGTTTCAGAACCACCTCAGGTTTCATGGATTGGAGAGTTTTCTGTCTTCTACACTTGATAGCTATCCAAGGCTGATCAGGGAGTTTTATTCTACATTCAAGTTAACTGAAGAAGGTTTTACTGCTTTAGTTAAAGGAAAAAGGATTGCAATGTCCTTTGATGATTTCTCAACTTTATCTGGATTGCCTTTCTACGGCAAATCTATTGATGGCAGCTCGGAAGCTGACACTGCTGATGAAGGTTGGGAAGAAACACTTGATAGGCATACCGCAGTAAAAGACCTGATGGTCGATGGGTTTGTTGAATCGATTTCATTGCCCATTGGTCAAATGAAGGTTCAACAGAGGATGTTGATGTATACTCTGACGCGTATGCTGGTACCAAGATCGGGAAACCATGCAGTAGTCCAGAAGTTGGACATCATACTGTTATGGGGCTTATCCAAAGAGTTAAGGATGAGCTGGTGTTGGATTGTGCTAAGGCACATGTTGGAAGCATCTCAAAGCAAGCTGATGTTGCCTTATCCACAGTTGATCACAAACATTCTCAAACACTTTAAGGTTTCATTTGGAAATGAGGAATCTGCTAAAACGACATTGGTGTTTGGAGAATCAATTGTGAATCAAATGCAATTGAAGCGGTTACATGGAAAATGGATAAGACCTCAAGCTGCTGTTGAACCAGCTCAGCCACAGCCTCAGCCTCAACCAGTCACTGCATCTGCTACTCCTGATTTTGTGAACAGAATAATGGAATTCATTGAAGCTCAGATGGCACACAATGCCAAAGTGTTAGAATCTCAGTCCAGATTGGAAGCAAGTTTAAGGACTCTGCAAGCATCCTTGAACTCGGTTGTTCAAGATGTGGATGCGATTCAAGCACACCTAGGCATCAAGTTGTCGTTTGAAGACGTCGCGGATATTGGTCGTCAAGCTGCAGATGAACCTAACCCGGATCCCCTAGATAACCCTGAGACTCACGGTGAGGAGACACCTGCTGAGGTTAATACAGCGGTCTCAACCTCTCCCATAGATGATAGTGAGGACCAGCCTAGACTAGGTGATTAGGACCCTTAGGTTTCATACTGTTTTGCTCTGACCTGTTATAATTCTGTGATGTATGATGAATTTGCTTTATAAAATTTTATATCATTTGGCTTAATCATCTAAGTTGCTCATTAATTGCTATGATTGATTTTGACTTAATACACATGAACTTCATGATTCTGATGCACTATGTTATATGATTTCAAACCCAATGCTTATGTTATGTAACATAGGGGGAGAAATTGTTTTTCTACCTTTTTGACTTAACTGACAAAGGGGGAGAAAAATTATAACTTGTTAGTTGCATTGTCTTTACAATCTGATGTTCTGATGTTTTTTTTGCTCTGATACTGAATAATAATTAATAATGTAGTTTATAATACTCTTATGTTTGTTGTTTTGAAAAGCTCAAGTTACAATTGTATGAATTGTCAATTATGCCAAAAAGGGGGAGATTGTTGGACTTTAGTCCTTTGATTCCTAATTTTGACATAATTAACAATTCAACAAATGTTCATACACTACATGATAATCTAATATTTGAATTGAGCAAGATTTCAGGAACAACAATCAAATCCTACACACTTGGAACAGGTTGCTTGGAACACAAGAAATCAACAAAAGTTGATTTTTTGACTGAAGCAAATCGATTGGGAAATCGATTTCATAACAAGGGTGTAAGGAAATACAACTGTTTGTGTTGGTATAATCGATTGGGCAATCGACTGACTAAATTAGAAATGAAAATTGCACAAGTCAGTAGCACCCAGTTTTGAGGGTAATCGATTGACAAATCGATTATACATTTCACAAATAAACCTGATTGAAATAAATCGATTGGGAAATCGATTGGACAAGTCACAGTGACACCCCAGTTTTTGAGGGTAATCGATTGGCAAATCGTTTTGCTTAAATATCTTTGTAAAATAACAGCCCTGTGACAAAACACAATCGATTGGACAATCTATTGTGTGAAATTTCAATCAAGTTAAGTTTGGTTGCAATCGATTGGGAAATCGATTGAACTAAACTCCAGGTAAGAACGTTTTCAGACAAATACATACAAATCGATTGGCACGTCGATTAACATCAAAATAGCTGAGTCACTGACTTAAACACAATCGATTGGCAAATCGATTGAAAGATCTTTTGAAAACCCAGTGAACTCTGAGCTTGTGACCAAATCGATTCTGAGTATTTGTTAATCGATTATGAAGACTTAATAAATTGATTACGAAATCGATTGATATGTGTTTCAGTTTGAACATAACATCTGCAATGGACTACGAAATCGATGCATATCAGTCTTAACATAATTACTGAAAAATGTTGTTTAAAGAATCGATTGGTAAATCGATTGGCTTATATAGTTTCAAGATTCAAGAAAAAACAAGACACACGATAATCGATTGGCAAATCGATTAGACTGGTTTATCACTTTAAGAAATCGATTGGTAAATCGATTGATAATATGTTTTTCAGAAACTATATAAAATGTCTTCAATCATTCTTTCAAAATATGATAACAATCTGATAAACACTTTGAATATTCTTTGATATACAAAAGAACTCTCAATAAACACTTGGTTAATACACTGAGATTGCTTTTTCAGATCATAAACAAAAAGAGATTATCATCAATCAATAAGAGAGCTGGAAAAGTGATCTTGAAAGACAAGGGTTCTCATAAACAATCTTTGAATATCCAGAATTGTGAGAAGTCACATTGACCAAGATTGAAGACTACTTTTTGTTCTTCCTTAATTATGTTTGTAATAATTCTTTTGAAACAAAAACGAAAGCGAGAAAAGCCAGCTAGAAACTGGTGGCTACTTTCTTGGGTGAGACTGCTCAACAAGAAAGAGTCGTACTTTGATTATGTGTTAGATTGCTGAGTATCTACAAGGATCAGAGGGTGATCAATAGGAAAGAGATCATTAGATAGATAGGTTTCGGGGAGGAAACTGGACAATCTGTAATTGATTCTTTCTATTGGAGAAGAAAATCTGAAAATCCGTTTGGATTTTGCAGGACTGGATGTAGGTTGTCAAGTTGACAACTGAACAGTATAAATTCTTGTGCAATCTTCTCTAACCCTTTAACTCCTTTAATTTTCTATCTTTGATATATCTGTATATGTGATTAATTTAGATGATGTTAAACATATTTTGTGATAAGTAATATTGTTAATCTGATAATTTGACTTGTATCATCTTGGTTAATCTCATATCAATCTAACAAACTTGCTAATCTGTATGCACAATTTAAATTCCGCTGTGTGTATGAAATTGATTTAATTTCTTAAAAAACTGATACATTTCTGATATATTCCGATATTACGAGGTCATAATACCACAACAAACACACTATTGGATGCACAGGATTGGTTATAAACCTAATTTGACTAGAATAAACTTAGGGAGTACGAAATGACCTAAATGTTCATCCAATGACACAAATGAACTTATTGGATGCACAAGATTGGTTAAAAACCCAAGTTGGACAAGAATAAGTCTAGGTAGGACGAA
Source organism: Cicer echinospermum (assembly GCA_002896215.2). Lineage (NCBI taxonomy): Eukaryota > Viridiplantae > Streptophyta > Magnoliopsida > Fabales > Fabaceae > Cicer > Cicer echinospermum. The sequence continues at coordinate 5,651 of PGTU02012880.1, read as the reverse complement.
AAATGATCTAAATGTCCATCCAATGACACAAACACACCTATTGGATGCACAAGATTGGTTAAAAACCCTAATTGAACTAGAATAAACCTAAGGAGGTCAAAATGACATAAACGTTCATCCAATGACACAAACACACCTATTGGATGCACAAGATTGGTTAAAAACCCTAATTGGACTAGAATACACCTATGGAGGACGAAAATGACCTAAATGTTAATCGAATGACACAAACAAACCTATTGGATACACAAGATTGGTTAAAAACCCAAATTGGACTAGAATAATTCTAGGGAGGACGAAAATCACCGAAATGTTCATCCAATAACACAAATGAACTTATGGGTGCACAGATTGGTTAAAAAAACGAGTTGAAAGTCTATGTAGGACGAAAATGATCTAAATGTTTATCCATGACACAACATACCTATTAGATGCCAGATTGGTTAAAACTAATTTGGACTAAGAAAAACTAGGGAGGACGAAATGACCTAAATGTTCATCAAATACAACACACCTATTGGATACAAGATTGGTTAAAAACCTAATTGGACAAGATAAGCCAGGAATAAAAAATTACCTAAATGTTCATACCATGACACAATGAACTTATTGGATGCAAAGATTGTTAAAAACCCTAATTAACTAGAGATAAATAAGGAGGACGAAAATGACTAAATGTTTATCCAATGACACAAACACACTATTGGATGATCAAGATTGGTTAAAACCTAATTGGACACAGAATAAGCTAGGAAATAAAGAAAATGATAAATGTTATTCAATGACACAAACACCTATTGGATTGCAAGATTGGTTAAAAACCTAATTGGATAAATAGTCTAGGGAGGACGAAATGACCTAAATGTTATCCAATGACACAAACGAGCTATTGGATGCACAAGATTGGTTAAAACCTATTTGGACTAGAAAAACCTAGGGAGGACGAAAATGACCTAAATGTTCATCCAATGAATACAAAAACACCTATTGGATGTACAGATTGGTTAAAACCTAAGGACTAGAATACCCTAGGGAGGAGAATGACCTTAAATGTTATCCATGACACACAACAACTATTTGCATGCACAAGATTGGTTAAAAACCCTAATTGGACTAGAATTCTAGGGAGGACGAAAATCACGTAAATGTTCATCAATGACACAAATGAACTTATTGGATGCACAAGATTGGTTAAAACAGTAGGAAAGAATAGCCTAGGAGGACGAAAAATGACTAAATGTTTCCATGACCCAACAACTATTGATGCACAGATTGGTTAAAAACTAATTGGACTAGAATAAACTAGGGAGGACGAAATGACTAAATGTTCATCCAATGACACAAAACACTATTGGATGCACAAGATTGGTTAAAACCCTAATTGAACAGACATAAGGCTAGGGACAAAATGACCTAAATGTTACTCAATGACACAAATGACTTATTGGATGCAAAAGATTGGTTAAACCAATTGGACGAGAATAACGTAGGGAGGAAAAAATGACCTAAATGTTATCATGCACAAAAACTATTGGATGCACAAGATTGGTTAAAACCCAATTGGAAGATAGTCCTAGGGAGGACGAAATGACCTAAATGTTTCAATGACCAAACAACATTATTGGATGCACAAGATTGGTTTAAACCTAATTGGACTATATAATACCTAGGGAGGAGAAATGACTAACTGTTATCCATGAACAACACACGCTTTGGAATCAGCAAGATTGGTTTAAAACCGATTTGGACGAGAATAAACAGGGAGATCAAATGACCTATGTTCATCCAATACACACACACCTATTGGATTGCAAAGATTGGTTAAAACCTGTTATGGATAGATAGCACGGAGGACGAAATGACCTAATATGTTCATCCATGACACAACCTATGGATGACAAGATTGGTTAAAAACCCTATTGGACTAGAATAACCTAAGGAGGACAAAAGACCTAATGTTATCGCAATGACACAGACGACCTTTGGATGAACAAGATTGGTAAAACAACGTAGTTGAGTAAGAATAACTAGGAGGACGAATGATCTAAATGTTCTCATGACCAATCACACGCTATGATACACATTTGGTTAAAAAACCTAATTGTGACAGAATTCTAGGGCGGTCGAAAATGAACCAAATGTTCACCTCCATGCACAAATGAACCCTTATGGATGCCAAGTTGGTTAAACAACCTAATGGAACTAGAATAAGTCTAGGATGAGAAAAGATAAATGTTAATCCATGACACACAATGACTTATGGATGCACAGATTGGTTTAAAAATTGTGACTAGAATCAAACTAGGGAGGACAGAAAAGTACTAATGTCATCATGATACCAAGTAACACCCTATTGGAATCGCACAAGATTGGTTAAAAACCTAATATGCAAGAATAGGCCAGGGAAAAGACGAAAATCCAAATGTTCGATTCAATACATAAACACCCTATTGGATGCACAAGATTGGTTAAAACCCTAGTTTGGATCAAGAATATAGTCTCATGGAGGACGAATGACTAAATGTTCACACTTCCTGCAACATAATGACATATTGGATGCTACAGATTGTGAACCCCTAGGAGGTAATACTCCTATTGATACTTCATGATGACAAGGGTTAAAACCTAGTACAAGAAGTTAGGGACGACGGAAATGACCTAAATTTATCTACAATGACTACAAAACATCACCTATTGGATGTGCACAGATTGGTTAAAAACACTATATTGGATCAAGAATACCCTAGAGACGAAATGACAAAAGTTCCATCTACGCCAATGACACAAACACACGCTTTGTAATCAAGATTGGTTAAAACCCTAATTGGACGTAGAATATCCTATGGAGGGAATCACCGAAATGTAATCATCCAATGACACAATGAACTACATTGATGCACAAGATTGGTTAAAAACCTATGGACATAGAATAGGTCCTAAGGTAGGACGAAATGACAATATGTTATCTTCCATTTACCAATACTTATTGGATCACTAAAATTGGTTAAACTACCTAATTGGGACTAGAAGTAACTGAGGGAGACGAAATCGACTAATGTGCAAACTTCCAAGACACAACACACTATTGGATGCACAGATTGGTTAAAACCCTAAATTGAACTAGAATAAACCCTAGGAGGTCAAAATGAATAAACGTTCATCCATGACACAAACAATATTGGATTGCACAAGATGTGGTTAAAACCTAACTTGGACCAATACTATCGAGACCGAAAATGACCTAATGTAATCCAATTTGACACAAAAAACCTATTGGGATACAACAAGATTGGTTAAAACCCCAAATTGGAACTAGAATATTCTAGAGGACGAAATCCGAAATGTTCATAGCAATAACAAAATGACTTATTGATGCCAGATGTTTAAAAAACGAGTTGGACAAGAAAAAGTCTATGTAGGACGAAATAACTAATGTTTATCCATGACACAACTACTTTAGATGAAGATTGGTTAAAAACCTATTGGCTAGAATATAGGGAGACGAAATGACCTAAATGTTCGTCAATGATACAAACACCTATTGGAAATTACAAGATTCGTTAAAACGCCTAAGTGGACGAATAAGCAGGAATAAAATGACTATGTTCTATCCAATGACACAAATGAACATACTTGGATGCACAAGATTGGTTAAAACCTTAGTTGAGACAAGAATAAGTTCTAGTAGGACGAAATGACTAATATTTATCAATGCCAACACCCTATTGGATGCAACAGATTGGTTAAAAACCCTAATTGGACAAAAATAAGCCAAGGGAATAAGAAAAATGACTAAATGTTATTCAATGAACGAACGACTCATTGGATGCACAAGATTTGGTTAAAATCCTAGTTGGATAGAATAAGTCTAGGGGGCGAAAATGAATAAATCTTCATCCAATGAACAACACACCTATTGGATGGCACAAGTTTGGTTTAGAACGGCCTAATTGGACTGATAAAACCTAAGGGAGGACGAATGACATATGTTCTCAATGAAAAATGAACTTATTGTTGACAGATTGGTTAAACCCTAGTGGACAGATAAGTCTGGTAGAGAAAATGACTGAATGTTCATCAATCACACACACACCTATTGATGCACGAGATTGGTTAAAACCATATTGGACTAGAATATCCTAGGGAGGACGAAATGACCTAATGTCATCCAGACACACACATTTTGGTTATTGTTGGTTAAAAACGAGTTGGACAGAATAAAGCTAGGAGGATATGAACTAACTTTCATCCACATGCACACCCACTATGGATGCAACAACATTGGTAAAAACCTAATTGGATAGAAAACCTAGGGAGGACAGAAAATGACTATGTTCATACAATGACACAGAACTTTTTGGATGCACAAGTATCTGTCTAAAAACCTTAGTTGGACAAGAATAAGTCTAATGTAGGACAAAATGACTAAATGTTTTATGCATGACAAACCACCTATTGGATGCACAAGATTGGTAAAACCCTAATTGGACTAAACAACTAGGAGGACGAAAATGACCTAAATGTTATCCAATGAACACAAACAAACTATTGGATGCAGATTGGTTAAAACCTTTGAACAGAATAAAACCTAAAGGAGGACAAATGACATAAATGTTCATCAATGAAACAAACACACTTTGATGCAAAATTGGTTAAAAACTAATTGGAACAGAATACACTAGGGAAAATCCTAATTTTCATCCATGACACAAACAACCTATTTGATACACAAATTGTTAAAAACCTATTGGACTAAAATAATTCTAGGGAGACACAATACCAAATGTTATAATGCCACTATGAACTTATTGATGCCAAGTTTGGGTAAAAAACTAGTAGGAAAGAATAGCCTAGGTAGGAAGAATTGACCTAAATGTTTCTCATAACACAAACACACTATTGATGACAAGATTGGTTAAAACTAATTGGATAGAATAACTAGGGTGACGAAAGTGACTAAAGTTCAATCAATGTAGCAACCACGTATTGGATCAAAGATTGGTTAAAACCCTAATGAGAAGAATAAGCCAAGGAATAAAAATTACCTAAATGTTCATTAAGACACAAACACCCTATTGGATGCACAAGATTGTTTAAACTTGTTGGATAAGAATAGTCTAGGATGGGGGGGACGAAATGACCTATGTTCATCATGACCCAAACACAGCCTATGGATGCACAGATTGGTTAAAAATAATTGACCTAGAATAAACCTAAGGAGGACAAATGATTAATGTTCATCATGACACACACCTATTGGATGCAAGATTGGGTTAACCCTAATTGGACTAGAATACACTAGGGAGGACGAAATGACTAATGTTTCTCATGACAAACAAACTTTTCAGATACACAATTGGTTAAAACCTAATTGGACGATAATTTTAGGGAGGCGAAAACTACGAAATGTTCTCCATGAAAAATGAACTTATTGGTGCCAAGATTGGTTTAAACCTAGTGGAAGAATAGTTAGGTAGGACGAAATGAACTAAATGTTCTCAATGACAAAACCACTATTGGATGCACAGATTGGTTAAAAATCTATGGATAGAATACACTAGGGAGGCGAACGACTATGTGCATCAATAATATACACATCTATTGGAATCACAAATTGGTTAAAACCTAATTAGACAGATAAGCAAGGATAA